>JACCGJ010012928.1:0-62866 GCA_013407085.1 Atriophallophorus winterbourni
GTTGCTGAGCTGCAAGCCAGGAACCAAGTTAGCTCAACGCAGGTTGAGCCTTTTATCCGAGAATCGAAGGCTCGTAAGGAAAGCGATCGGAGAATGGTTATCGACCTACTCCGTGCTTCAGGCATGCGACCTAATACTCCGCTGAAGCGACTTCACAGGGTCGGGAAATGGGGGGTGGCCCAAACGACGCATCTACCAGATCGCCGCGGCCAATTGTAGTCGAATTCACAAAGCAATGTGATCGCGACTACTTCCTCTCGAAAGCAGAGAAGCTTACCTGCGTCGAGGGAAAATGCGTCGTAAAACCTGACACCCCGGCACACCTGAAAACTTCTAGCCTAATTAGAGTTAGAAAGTCTAAGTTAGCAGTAACTCGTAGCTCACCTAACTCGCTCCAGAGTCGAAGCTTAGAAAATAACAAAAGTGTGGCAGTAAACGCTAACACAGGAGAATTGTCACTCCAACATTGAAGTGCGCCACTGTCGTGCTTCTTCATTCTTCGGAACGAATCATGGGATGATTGTAGTGACTCAGACCATGACAGATGGAACATAGATGCGAAGAGTTGTCGTCTGCTTCAAAAGATGCTGTAATCTCTTGATGAAATGTCAGCCTTCAAAAACGCGAAGCAGCCTCGGGAGGGCATTACGCCGAGGACAAAGAGCTCTTAGGTAGCCCATAACACCGGTAGTCTGGCCCCCACACGAATGTGCTCTTTTGTTCTAGTACAAACGCTTGTAGGCATTAGATAAAATGGGCTGAACTCATCTGTAGAGGTTGACGAACACCCCTGCAAAAGCTGTTGGGATGTCACGGAATCCGGGTGCTCATGATGACCCCACAGACCAGCTTTTTCTCGATAGGTTTTAGCGCCGTAAGAAGCGATCGACCCCTGGGTAAGCTAGCTGGAAGCTGGAGGGGCGTTTGCTCCTTATTGATAACGCTAGTATTCCCTTCGAGAAAAGTAAGCGCTTGTGTCCCACAACGATGTGCAGATAAGATCTTACGGGCTCAATACATGGATGCACGCGTAATAGTTTGTCAGCTGTACTCTACCGTAGTCCGAGCCTAGTGTTTTGGTGAGAAGATCTCTTTTTGATGCAAATGCAACTCTCAGCTCTTTTAGCCGTTCACCAACGGGGTTGTAATCGGCGGCGTTTTTATCTAACCCAGAATAAACTGGAGTACACAAAAACAATCGCATGGCCCCAGGAGGCGCGAACGATTTGTGCATGGGACTGGCTACATTCCCATGCACTTTACCAACACGTAAAACGAACCAACTAGATTTCGAGAGGGTCAGACTCCGTCTACTCTTGACCTAGTTTTTTCAACTTCTGAAAGCGGTATACAAAATTCGGTCTCCCTGTCACCACTAGGAAAGAGCGACCACGTAGTGTTAGCCTGCGAGTTACTCCTGTCATTTAGTAAACCCCAACTTAAGGTGCCTCGATGCTTCCGTATGATCGACACTGCTGCCCTATTACAGGCAGCAGAGCCTAATCCATGCATATATTGACCATGTGGATGGTATGTGCAGCGTAGATCATAAATTTCAACTGTATCATACCAAAAGATTCAATCATCCTAAATAATACACCACTACAACCAGCACAATGTGTACGTGATTTAGGTTATCGATATTCTGGATCACTTACATTTCATGAACAAATTGGCTACTTAATTTCTAAAACAAAAAAGAATATAGGTTTAATTCATAGATTCATCTCTCTGCCTCAGTGCAAGCTGGAACTTTACAAGTTACATACACTACCTTTATTAGATTACTGCAACATTATATCTAGTAACATTACTCGGTCTGATAGCTATGCTTTAGAAGGCATCCAACGTTCTTTCACACGATCCATTACCACCAGTTCGGATAAGCATTCATATAAGGAAAGATGTCAGATCCTAGGATTGGAACCATTATAGTTTCCAAGAATAAAACAAAATCTTATACTCTTTTACAGAATATTGAAAAAAAAGATATGATCGACATTGATTTACAATTAGATTTCAAAAACTCTGAAGTATATAATCTTCGACACAAAAACAAAATATGTATACCGAAAATCCACAATCGAATGCGAAAAGATTTCTTTATTTATAAATATTCTCGTTTATGGAATTTACTTCCTAATAATATAAGATTGAGCACTTCACAAACTGAATTCAAAAAGCAACTCAACTCTTTTTATCTCCGGAAAAATTAGGTAAGCTATTTCTAATTAATACAACTATAGATAATTTATACTTATACGGCATAAAAGGCTTTTGATATTTTTTTAGCAAAAAAAAATTAAAGTGACATATAACTTTTTTTCTTGAGAATTTACTTTTCAGAATTGTTGAAATTCAACAAAATACACTCTCGCAATTCTTGAAAGGGCGATGCAACTCATATCTTCGTGACCCGATGAAGTAGAATCCTTATACAATAATCTGCGTTTGAAGTTGCATTTGGAACATCATACATGAATGAACATTGCGGTCCAGACCTACCCAAACTGTAATTAACCCATTTTAAACAATTACTGTCGTATTCGTTAAAACATGAACATTTATCATTTATTTTCTCAATATTCTATCAACTTTATGTTTTAAACAATCTACCATCTGTACAAATGTTATCCAACTATTTTTTACGGTTGTTACCAAAAAAACAATTTATTTATGTTTGACCTTAACATTTGTATAATTACCGTTTTATTTGATGTACTTATTCATGAAAACAAATGATCATGCATGGCATGACTTGGTGTATCCAAGAATATACATTATTAATATTATTATTATATAAAAAATAACAGGCCTCAAAAAAACGCGGAAACCGTCTCGGGTATTACGCCCAAGGACAAAAGAGCTCTCGAGTAGCCGAAAACGGATGGAGTCCGAGCCACTAGTTTGAGAAGAAGAGATTTCTTGTGCAAATTTGGATTTCCGTCTCTTTTAGGTCGTAGCACCAGTTGTTCAATCTGACGATTTTTAAATCTACCGATGAATAAACTGCCGAGTACCATACCTCGCATGCCCCAGAAAACGCGAACGATTTTCTGGAATGGCTACACTCCCATTCACTTTACCAACACGTAAACGAACCAACTTGATTCCGAGACGGACAGTCTCCGTCTGCACTTGACCTAGTTATTTCAACTTCTAAAAGCGGTATACAAAATTCGGTCTCCCTTCCACAACTAGAGAAGAGCGACCACGTAGTGTTAGCCTACGAGCTACTCCTGTCATTTAGTAAACCCCAACTTAAGGTGCCTCGATGCTTTCGTATGATCGACACTGCTGCCCTATTACAGGCAGCAGCGCTACTCCCATTGCAATACATTGACCATGTGGATAGTATGTGCGATAAAATTAAGGAAAACATCCTCCAACTTCATGATCGATTCGCTCCTCTCGTACCCGTTCGAAAAAATGCTAAACCTCAATGGTGGTCAGCCTCAGTCTCCCGTAGCGTACGTCACCGCGACGCAAAATAGAGGCGTTATAAGCTTACTCCCTTATGTGGGAATTGTGCCCGTTACAAAGTAGCGCGAAATATAGCTGTTTCCAAGATACGTGCTGCAAAGATCTCTTTTGAAATAAGACTCGCTCAAGAGGCGAATACTCATCCAAAACGATGCTACAGGTACGTTTAGTCTAAAGGGTCAACACGAAAATGTGTAGGTAGCTTGAAATGAGACGATGGCTCAGCCGTCATTGCTAGCACCGAAAAGGCTCATTTGTTTTCCTTGCATTTTCAAGGCGTGCAACGCACAGATTATAACTCGAACGCCTCTGCGCCATCACTTCAAAGTGTACTCACTGATCGTCCCCTCTGCACGGACCTTACATTCGAGGTACACAACGTCGAGACTATATTGACCAGCCTAGCTTACAACAAGTCGGGAGGGCCTGATAGCATCCATCCAAGAATGATCAGACTGCTAGCTCCTATATTAGCTGTGCCGATCACAGAACTTTTCACATCATCCCTCAGTCAGGGTACCCTCGCTTTGGTTTGGAGAACAGCCGTTGTAGTGCCTATCCATATGTATCACAGAGCGATAGTCGACCAAATCAAAACGACTGCCAAGGCTGAATCACGCCGCATCTAAGATCGCCATTTTGCGCAGAATCTATTGCTTTTACAGACCTCAATCCCTATCTCCAGTTTTTTGGGGTCCATAGATTCGGCCTGTGTAAGAAAGGAACGGCCAATCTTGGTCGAATTAAAAAATCAAATAGACAGAGACTTGATTCTTTCAAAAAGCGACTAAATACGTACCATTACCAATGGTTCGTATAGATTGGTGCAAGACATTCTCCTAGCTTCGGTAAAATATTTTGGGTGGCAATGTAGCAGAAACTAAGTGAAACCTCAAGTAATAACTCTGCAACACCGGATATTTCTATCAAGAATGGTCAAGTTCTAGTATAAAACATACGTGAGGTTTCTTGTCTAAATTTTGATGAAGCAAACGAAAGACTCGCTTCGTTTGCGCTTAACGCAAATGCATAAAGGCCATCTACTTCACAACCTTTCAACGACGTAGATTCCACATACAGCGCTAATGAGCTGCTACAATTGGAGACACTAAATTATTCGGTGTTACCTCGGGTTTTGCGCCTGAAGGTTTTCCAAAATCATGCGCGGTACATCGAAATGCTGGGAGCATACTATACCCAAATGATTGCAGCGTGTGTAGTACATGGCTGGAATTAATGCAGAAAGCCCCAAAAGTCAATCTAGGTTCCTATGTGTATCAAAGACCTACCTTCAAGATGAAGACACTATAACAATTAATCTTCTTTCGACATATAAATCCCTCAGATCGGATAGGCCAGACGATAGAGGATGCTCTAATATTCCTACAGCATGGTATTAAACACCAAGACTTTTGCATCAAAATCTCCACCTTTTCATTCAGCTGGTCTTGACAATCGTGACTGACGGTAGGCTCTATTTTGCGTTGGCTCCTTATACAGGGCAGCCAGCGTTTCTAAGGAGGAAGACCGTGAACTTAGAAAACTTCCTAATAGGTTGCTGAGATCAGCACTGCGAGTCTATTTAAAAGTTGATTTAACATACTGGGAATTAACTGTGTCACCCAGACGACTTCTGATAGAATTTCTCGGGTATATCTTAACTAGCTGCACTCCAGTGCGCTTCATCAGCACGGTATTGACAAAACTAGGTACAGAGATGGGTTTTCACAAACTACAAGTGACCTAAATTTATCTTAAGGTCCTAAAGATGTCCAAAACTTCCCATAGGATACACCTTTTTGGAAAAGTGACGTTCGCGACGCCAAGACATTGTAGTGAGTTGTAGAGACAGTTTATATCAGTTCAGTTTAACCAGCATGATTTGTGGCTGACCCTGCGACAGCTATTGGAATTGAGTAAAAAAAGAGCTTGACTATGCCCGCACATAAATTATACAATGGAGCGTTTAAGGCCTTCAAATCTTCTTAATTCATATATATGATATTCTATCAGTTGCATCATCAAAACCTCTGTTAAGTTCAGTTCAATCTTAAGAATCAAGAATCAAGGTTTTATGGTGATGAATTGTGGCTGAATCGCAAATCGAGCGTCCCGATTTATTTTCGTGGTGTGCCACAGACGAGCCTCCACCACTTCAAAAATATCTCCACGCAATTCGTTCCGTATGAGAGTAATCTTGAATTCAACAGAAAAACTCCATTTCGACATTGTATGAGGAGAGGCTTTTGTGCATTCCAAAGATAACATGAAGATCATACAGACTATTTAATTATGGATTAAAATCAGGAAATAATAAAGGCCACACAGAGTCGAGTCTTCCTGAAATCCGATACCGAAGTGGGACAAATAGTCTCTTTGGGAAAACGATTCGAGTACTTACGAACATTAAACCTGACAGATCGCTTACCCAAGTACAATAGGTGGCCTCGATTATCCTCACGTGGCGCGAGAGCATACATTTCAATTGGATGAAAAATACTGAAACCTGTCATGATTTTGGAGGTAACAATCAGGTTCTGACTTGATTCAAAGTTTATTGGTTCAAAAAGCGAATACTTTACAGCAATCATAGATTAAAAAATATAGGGAATGCATAAAAACAACACAAGTGTTTTATCGATATGAAAATTTAGCTTGTATATTCAGGTTCCAGGTTGGATTTGGTCAGCATATACTTGTCAAGTTCTGTCTTAAACATGTTCAGGCTTGATGCACAAATGATATGTGGGGACAGAGACTTTTTATGTCACAGAACACTGCCGTGAAAACTTCAACTTACCGCTAATCCACACACATAGGTCTTCTTCTCCCGTAACCCATGAAAGCTACTGAGATCCCAGAGAGTATGTGAATTCAAATAATTAACCGCCGTTTAATATTTTGCAATTATGGATGTTGAATATTAAGCAGTTTCGCAAGCACGACATTTGAGGTGCTTCGAAATCTTTTTGTAGAATTTAACAATCTTCTATGGTGCGTACGCTAGTCCGTACTTTCATGTCATCAGCAAATAAAATGATTTTGCTGGGAACGACTTCAGGTTTATCGTTAGCATACACCAGAAGGAGTATTGGCCCCAAAAGTGAGCCTTAAGAAACACCACTTGTAACTTCTACTGAGTTGGATAGTGCAACGTCAACTCTAACCCTGATGACTCTAACATTCAAGTAATCCTATATCCAGGCAAATAAACTCCCACACAACCCAAGCTGCTCAAATTTCTATAGCAGGATGCTGTGCTCAACATGGTCAAAAGCTTCAGACATATACAAGTAACAAGCACGGATAGGGTATTCATTATCCTTGGCTCGAGTCCAGTTATCAAGAGTTATGAGAAGATTGATTTAGCTTCAGTGTCTTGTCCTAAATCCGTGTTGTGCAATAGAAAGAAGCTTATTCTGTTCCGAATATTTCATAGGTTTATCAGCTGCAAATCTTTGGATAAGTTTAGAGAACACTAGCAACTACTCGACTGGTCTGTAGTTATACACATCGGATCGGTTCCCGCGTTTGTATATCGGGGTGATTAATCCATTTTTCCAATCAGTAGCAACATTGCTACAACTCTGTGACAGGTCAAAAAGATCAGACAGTGGTTAGAATAGAGCATAGGCGCATTGTTTTAGGAGGAACGGTGTTATTTCCTAAGCATATGGCGGTTTTCAAGTATTTAACCCAAGTAGCCTCACCAGGACACACAGAGTTCATAACGATTTCATGTAATGTGTTAATTTGTTATCTGAATGCAAGCATAACATAACATGATTGCTCAATGAGGTAGAACACTCTAGAGTTAGGCGGTCCGAAGTAGTATCCAACCTCATCCTATAAATTCAACTCCTGCGACAGCATCGTTGTCCAAACATATCAGCCTAGCTGTTCCTTCGGTTCCAGTAGTGTTGTGAAGACGGTATGTTATCCACATTAGGTGCGTTTGGAGTAAAAATCAACCGATTCGCAGACTGAATTTTTCTGCGCCAAAGTAATGAATTACTAACTGTTTTGATTTATCAAAATAAGAACCCAAGTAACAATGACCCAAATGCTAAAAACTTAAAACTTTTATGCTATTAGTTAATATTGACAAACTGAACCCAACACTGCGCGTAGCAACAACAAAGCAGACCTTTCAGGCGAAGTGCTTTATTTTCTCTGACCAAAACACCGATTAGGCTGATGCTCGTCTATATTTATAGACTTATTCTGGTGGATAACATTATAGCCTAAAATACACTAATCAGAATCCAGAATCATAACTTCAAAGTTTATAATAAATTTTTCGATGAAGATAATAATGTTTCTTTTAACACCTTTCTTTTTGCGATTTTTAATACCGGGACTAGCATGGAATAACCTGCAAAGGTTTCACAGGTTTTCCTTTTATTGTTTGTCCATCGACGAAGTTGCAGAATTCGGTCAGCCGATATTTCAGTTGTCATATATTTTACTGGTGCAGGAATGTTTATTAAATAAATAAATTTTATTCTTGGAAATACAAGGCATGTTGACCATATTGAATAATTTCCAAAAGGTTTGTAAGGCAACACGGCCTTGACTGCACCGGAAAAAAGCTGATGCGTTGCATTCATTCTTCTGCAGTGTTTATCGGCGCGATTCAGGTTACTGTTTAGAAACTCACGAGTGCAGAGCACCTGCCTTCAGCTCGGTGGAGGTTAATCAGGAAATGGTCGCCACCGTTCTGTCGCAGCTGGACAAAACTAAATCAGCTGGTCCCGACGGTATACATCCGGCTATTCTTTAACCGCTCGCGAATATAGTTAGCCTTGCAATCAGAAATCTTTTCGAAGCTAACTTACTCCAGGGTACCGGATGATTGGGAACGAGCGGCGGTAATAGCCATATACATAAAGGGTCCCATTTCGGATGTACGCAACTACAGGCCAGTAAGCCTGACAAGCATTCTTTGCAAGTGCTTGGAAAAAAATCATTCGGCACCAGGTATGTAAACATTTGGTAGCCAATTCCTTACTATCCGATGCCCAGCACGGATTCTGGAAAGGAAGGTCCTGCCTAACCAATCTTCTAAGCTTTCTGGACGAAGTGACATTACGCCTCGATGAAGGAAGAGTAGTCGAAGTCTGCTATCTTGATTTTCAAAAGGCATTTGACTCGGTGAACCATAGATACCTTCTGCACAAACTAAGTATGTGTGGCGTCACAGGTGACCTACATCGATGGTTAGACAGCTTCTTAACTAATCGCACTAACTATGTTAGAATTGCAGGGGAGTGATCGCAGGAATCACTGATTCTCAGTGGAGTGCCTCAAGGCTCGGTGCTTGGTCCATTACTTTTTCTTATTTTTGTAAACGACCTGGCAGCGTGCTTGAGTTCACGCTGCTTCCTGTTTGCTGATGATGTTAAGATCCTAGGAACCGACAGTAGAGATACGCTTATCTCTGATTTAGAAAAAGTAATCGAGTGGACAAAGACCTGGGACTTGCCACTAAACCTGGGGAAGAGCTGTCTTCTGACGACTGATTTAGCGACAACCCAACTAGAAGTTGGTGAAGGAACTATCAGAATAGCGGCTGCTCAGAAAGTGAAGGATCTTGGCATTACTATAACAGGCGATTTTAAATGGGCTACTCAATGTGCCGAAGCTGCAAACAAGGCTCGCAGAGAATTGTTCAGACTTCGCTCAGCGTTATCTTGCCGAAAACCTTCAATCTTCATTCCCTTATACAAAGTAGTCGTGCGGCCTCACTTGAGTACTGCGTTCAATCCTGGGCACCGTACTTAAAAAAGGATATAGCATGTCTCGAAAGGGTCCAGCGCCTTGCGACTAGGATGGTTGAGGGTCAGGCAGGTAAAACTTATGAGGCTAGACTCAAGGACCTCGGTTTGTTCTCACTAAAGAGACGGCGGCTGCGAGGTGACCTAATAGAAGCCTTCAAGATTCTAAAGGGTCTTACGGGTGATAATATTACTGAAATCCTTAAACTTGCACCTAAAGCAGCTACAAGGGGTAATTCCATGAAACTTCTTAAGAGTAGGCCCAGGTTGCTGGCACGTGAGCACTTTTTCAGCAACCGTGTGGTCAACTTCTGGAACAAGCTCCCAGATTGTATAGTAAGCCTCCCAAATGTGTTGAGCTTTGAAAGGGAATTAGACGTTAAATGGTCTATCATATTTCCGCATATTGTCTAATGAAAAAACTTTAAAAAAACAAAAAAACGTATTTTTACATTTTTATCATATCTGTCTAGGCCTGGACAACCTGACAGTAAATTAGCCCACATGCAGTCTATGACTGTGTTTCACTTTACCTCAACTAGGCTAGTGATTTCATACACCACACATTGTTCACGCATATTATTGCATTGTTTCCTGAATAGCTGACCTCTCACCGTGCTGGTGAAGAGAAACCCTACCTTACTTTCCATATATTCCGAAACAAGAACGTGTGCAAAGTACGAACTGTATACCCGATATCGAAGTGCCGGGTGCTCAACCGCATACCGTCGAAGGGAATCTGGGCGCGTGATTGGCTTTTAGCCACCTTCAGCCCTGTGCAACTTGAACTTGAACTTGAACTTGAATCAGATTGTTGTATGTACATTTGCAAAAACAATTTTCAAGGTCATTTCTTCCCCGGAATTTAACGTTCAATAAATATAATGTTAACATTATTTGCAAGTTGCTTTCAGATAATCTGTACGTGATCTGATATAGTACGAACGTATCCGAGGTCTCTGATCTCAGACGTAACTGATTTCAGTGTCGTGTAACACCTTTTCAAATTTGATATCAAACATTACACTGCATTGCGACTGATGATTTTACTATCGATCCACAGGGGACTTGATGTTCTGTAGTCTCGTACGTGAACGGCAGTTCCTAGTTCCATGCGCAACTGTTGATTCTGATTAAGCGCCGGTTTAGTTGACTTCGCAGCATTGTACAGTTAAATGTACGTAGCTTTCTGTCCATGAGTGCTTCAATAGATCAATATTTTATTACGGTATAAAAAGCTGGGAGCTTGTACAAACCGTAGGGTGGATTGTGCGGTAGAGATTTTGCTGCTCGGCAACGCATCGTTCGGTGTAGTTCATTAAATCAGCAGAACTAGTTACAGACTATCGACAAATGTCTTCTCCCCACGAGATTTTATAACACCATGCTTGATCATCATCATCATCAAAGACAGCAAAACACCGGTATCACGTACCGAATGCTTAACTGCCATACAACCACGAAAAAGTAAAATCCTAAAAGATGGGGAAGGGTGGGACTTAAATTGCTACGGCTTCTATAGAAGAGTAAGCACAAACAAACTGGGGAGAGGTGCCTACACCTCGAATGGAACATACATTCAAACAAGTTTCGTGAACGAGTAGAGCGACATCAGCACGGCAGCTTCCTTGCGGCTTTCACTGTCATGCATCATAACAAGCTTTTCTCGTCACTCCGCTTGACAACATACAAGGTTAAGCAAACACTCCAAGAAGATGCTTAGTGCAAGACCGCCATTGAACACGGTTTCGGGACATCCTGAAGCGTAACAAACCACTGCGATATCTGATCGCGGGGACACCAGTCTGGAAGACGCGCTGCGCCTACTTTGGAAAGGTTACTAGTAAGGGTTTTTAACTGCCTATGCCATGTGATGGTTTGGCCACCCCGAGATTTACGCCAATCAGGATGTGGCGTCGCCAAAAGAATCTGTTTCGGAAGTCGGTGGTCCGGCATCCGTAAAACGTGACCCAGCCAGCGTAACCTATGCAGGTTGATCTGCTTCTCTATATCGACATTACTACCCAACAACTTATTTCGGAGAGCATCGGTGCGTATGCGATTGTAACAGCTAACTCCTATAATGCTGCGGATGGACACTGGCTGATTAATTTACCCTGTTGAAATGTGAAGTGCAAACAAAATTGCATCCACAAATGATGTTAAACAACTTTGGCATTTGCACACAAGCACAGTGCCAGCCGACATTGCAACACCGTCGGTAAGGCAGATACGCCAATGAACTTAGACTAGTCTATTCAGAATCATCATCATCATGGGACACAAATGCTTAATGTCAGACAAAGTGCCACGCAACAAGAAAAGCAGGTTGCTTTTGTAGTTCCACTGCGAGCGATCTTGAGATTTTCTTTTTGGCATCATATATAATATAATGAATTATGATGACAAATTATGAAACACAATAAATTACATTGGCGCTACTGACTTCGGTTTGCAGCCATATCGTGTACCGTTTCCAAGTAACTATAAAAACAGAACTTTTGGACACCACTCAGGCAAACGAGTACGTTCCACTGAGACTAGCGTTACGAGGAGTTTCTTCATCCGAGCCTCAGCGAATAAGGCGCGGTATGGTAAACGGTGAGGAGGCATATTCCCATCAAAGACAAAGCTATACTAGACTGTTTCGTTGGTACAGCCGCGTATCCAAAGGTTACAATTGAATCTCAATCAAGTCACAAATATATTGTACACAAACGTTGAATGAGTTATCGACACTTTAATGTAGTGTATTATTTTGTAGAGTTACGCAGTACAAACGGTCACAAGCATCATTATGGTGGAATTTATTTCGTTGATATCAAGTGTACATTTTCAGTACAGTATTAATTTTTTTACACTAATGTCTAGCTGAAATTTCGAAATTGTTGTCCTTGTTCATCTTCTTAACATGACACAAATAATACGATACATGGAATGTAGTCTGTGTGAAACCAAAGCCTGGATCCATGGAAAGTGCAACACAGGCGTAGAATATAGGTGTGCTAATATATCGTCGAGTTACCCTTCTTGAGGTATATATAGTAAAATAAAAATGGTATTGAGACTCCAGCGTGTATCCGATTGGACATTGTGTTGTCCGACTATCTTACACTAAGCATCTTCTTGGAGTGTTTGTTTAACCTTGTATATTGTCAAGCGGAGTGACCAGAAAAACTTGTTATGATGCATGACAGTGAAAGCCGCAAGGAAGCTGCCATGATGATGTCGCTCTACTCGTTCACGATACTTGTTTGAATGCATGTTCTATTCGAGGTGTAGGCACCTCTTCCCAGTTTATTTGTGCTTACTCCTCTATAGAATTCGTAGCTATTTAAGTCCCACCCTTCCCCATCTTTTAGGATTTTACTTTTTCGTGGTTGTATGGCAGTTAAGCATTCGGCACATGCTACCCGTGTAATGCTGTCTGTGATGATGATGTCCGACTATCACCAAGTTTTAGGATACAATAATTGGCTAGAGTTAAGGCCGGACTGTGGACGGCAGATAAGACAAAACCGTACGGGTGCTCAGAAATCCCATGTGGAAACAAGTTTCTCACGGGGGAGGGTCTTCCATGTGAAGTGCGTCATAGCACTAACACGGAACATACCTAGACTCTTGGATCGAGTCAGTATCCGATAACACTCCACCAGGAAGGTGTCCACAATCGTTTGCGCACGATCCCACACCCTCGATTGCACACTGGTCAGACCGCAGACGAAACAAAACGCCGTGAGCGGACAATGAAGGAAAAGTGTGAACAAATTGCCACGGTGCCGTAGACTCTCAAATTTCTCCGGGAGAACCTCGGGTGAGAGTAGACAAACAAACGGCTGACCGAACAGGTTCGGGAAGTTCTGCAACGTGAACAAAAGAATATAAATGCACGATGGTTGTGAGTAGGTTGGTAATGGAAGTTGAGTTGAATTCGTGTGAGATTACTCAAATGGTGCTACAGGATAACAACGTATGCGAAATTTTTGTTTGTTTGCCTATGCAAGCTGAGATGAAGGGAGGGGGCAGTGCCGAAAGTTTAAACACTCGTTGAACGACAAAGCTAAGAATAGCAAGTTCGTTTGAACGACGTGGCCGCATTATGCAGAGCAGTGAATAAACGGCATTTCGGTTTGATAAAGGCTGCAGATAACTCGATGCAGACAATGTGCTAGAGTTAAATAATCAATGGAATCCAGTGTGGGAACTAGCAACGTTGCCAGATAAAAATGTCTATTTCATAGGAAGTCGTAACACACGAGAAACAGGAAACAAATGACAGACAGAGGACTGTATGTATGGTAAGAAAGCACAAGCCTGATCCAGGCAAAGTGCCGCAAAGTCAGAGACGGCACATGGGCTAAGATACTGACAGGTTGCCCAGACCTAGACAAATATGAGGGAGGAGGACTACACAAACGCAGCAATGTGTAATTGCTAGACGGGTAACCGAAATAAATGGATCGCCACCGGAAATGAACTGTAACGCAGAACACGTCTGAGGTCTTTCGTATCTTTTCTTCACACCATAAAGATAAGCCCTCAAATGGGTTCCGTCGATATCAACATTGCTGTTCTCACATCGTATGTATGAAATCACAAGCCTGAGGCAATCAGAGTGCCACGCAGTCATAAACTGCGCGTAAGCTATGATACTGTCAGGTTGCACACGTCTAGATAGAGATGAAAATGGCAGAGACTCAAGCAACTTCCCCCAAACTGCTCATTGTACACTGTAATTGACCTTATTTGTCCATCAAAAACACCTTAAGATTAGGCAGTAAAAGTACAAAGAGACAATCTCGAAGATGCGATAGTGTCAGACTTTGCAGGTTTGGAAAGCGCCTTAGACAAGGCACCGTACTCACAGCACAGAAATTCTTAAAATAAAACGTTGAAATGACAATAGGAAAGGCTGACTCACACGAAACGCAATGCTGTTATCACTGTCGACAATGAGGAAAAGGGGCTTGCGCATGTACGGGTAGATATCCCCGGGATGAATGCTACATGGGAAGAGAAGCAAACATAGAATAATAGAATGGAAATATCGAGTTAATAGAAAGAAGTCAATGATCCATTACATTACCGTCAGATGAGGCTGCAGAAAACACGCACACATCATCAGGGACAGAATGCCATACAACCACAAAAATATCCTAAAAGATGGGACTTAAACGGCTACAGAATCTACAAAAGAGTAAGTGCAGGCAATCTGGGATGCACCACGAATGGAACAGACACGTGAACGAGTAGAGTGACATCAGCACGACAGCTGCCTAGCGGCTTTCACTGCCGCGTCGCTCCAGTTGACAACATACTCGATTAAGAAAACAATCCACCACAAGCACTGATTACATACCCATAGCTGATTACCAATCGCATTTATAGATCAATGTATGAGCGCATCAAGTTATTTGGTCTGAACTATTTCTCCATGTGCGCACTATTGATAATGTCATTACGCATCTATTTGTGCAATTAATCATCATCATCATCATGAAGCACAAGTCTGGAGCCAGACAAAGTGCGAAACAATATGAAACAGGAAAAGCAAATGAGCAAGCGTGTGAAAAAGTGAAAGCATGCAAGCGGAATACGCAAAAGCAAATGCGCAAAAAGCAGCTGGTTTTTGTCGTTTTACTGCATGTGATTATGTGATTTTTATTTTGTTTTTTTCCATCAAATAATACCGGGTTAAAAAATTATGACATCATAAAATACACTGCTGCCACTGACTTCAGTTTGCAACCATATCTCGGAATGTTTCCAGTCAGCTATTAGGTGGCGCTTTTGGACCCCACCCAGGCAAACGAATACACCCAACTGAGCCTAGCGCTACGGTGAGTTTCTTCATAACAACGCGCCACGTCATGGACTGGCCACCCGATCTTTTCTCCCAGCTTCTGTCAGGCTTTTCTCTCAGTCCGTGGCCACCTGGTCCTAACACCCGATTGCAGACATCTATATTTGTAACACGATGCTGCAACCAAATGCGAGCAAACCTACGCAAGCAACGGGTGTCAAAAACAGAAAGGCGACGGACATCTTCCGCTCGGATAGACCACTAATGCTGTCTGGGATGATACTCTTGCGACTCCAAGGGCGTAGGGCACCAGCCAATGAACGCGCGTCTATATAAAATCACATGAACAATAAACATATTTCCGTCAAAGGAACGATGATGTGAAAACAAGTGGGAACAACCCTGTGGTCTACCATGAGGGATTCCCAACTCACCAGTGCGGTTCTTTCATGGTGATTTTCTTTGGCTTCAGGTTGAATTCGTGTTCACGTCGATTGTTCGTCACGACGCCACCGGAATCATAGCCCATGGTGCCCGTATGTGCTATCGAAGGGAGCAGTGGGTGTCAGATGAGAGAATCAAATTAAACACATGAGAGCAAAAGGTGAACAAAATCACAAGTAGGCTGCTACGGGTGTCATTAGGTCAGACGGTGATCCTATTGAAACGTGCCATCAGAAAGTGATAAGCAGTTGGTCGTATAAGCCTTGACGGCGGAGATGTTGATACTGACCAATGAAAGTATCCGTTATACATGCAATCAGAGTGAACTGTAGGCATAGCCCCAGAAAAAAAGCAGCTTACCTACGGGAATTAAAATAAAAACGAAAACTCTCGAGAAGTATCTCTGAGTTAACAGTAAACGACTGTAGTGAAACATCGCCATTATTATCAAGCATCCACAATGAGGAAAACGAGGTATAGAAACTGTCCCCTCTCTGTCTATCGTTTTATTGACGCGCCATGTACTAATCATTTGTCTGGGCCTGAAGCAAGGGGTTAACTCTGTTCGAAGCGTTGGCTAAAACAGTAGCGCATAAGGATCGGGCCAGAATTAGTACAGCTATTACAGCATCGGTTGCGGTAACTGCGAATTGAGAAACTGTCACTTTGTCCAAGCTTAGAAAATAGATTAAAACGAGAAAGACAAACTGCAGTGTGTGATTTCGGTTGCAGCACGCATATTAGAATTAAACTTGCGGGATAGAATTCCCACAGAAAGGGAAATCCACGCACAAGAGCGAATGCCAATATTGGAAAACGTCAATATCTTAAAGGCAAAGGGACAATCATCATGCAAAAATTCTGCATTACTCGACACATCTTCATTGGTGAGAGTTACAAGGCGTGATGCAGCCGTTTTATCCACCAAAATAGCTCTTCTTGCTTTTCAGAACCTAAAATCGATTGAGATCGGAAAAATTAAATGAAAGATTTCTGTTACGATTGCTTCTTTCGCATTACCAGTCTCGGTTTGTTAACTCCTGAACATCATCATCATCATCATAGACAGCATTACACCGGTAGCACGTACCGAATGCTTAACTGCCAAACAACCATGAAAAAGTAAAATCGTAAAGGATAGGGAAGGGATTCTATAGAAGAGTAAGCACAAACAAACTGGGAAGAGGTGCCTACACCTCGAATGGAACATGCATTCAAACAAGTTTCGTGAACGACCACTGGCCAACTAATCAGAATCACCCAAAGTAAATGATTCGAATCATTCTAATGACAAACGGGCATCACGACCATTTGAACTTTGTTGCCACTTTCATCAAACAATCGCGCGGTCAATTTGGCCAGCTGTGTGACCAGCATCGACGCTCGCCAGTCACCCCATTTGGATGATCAGTCATGTGAATAGGGGAAACAAAGAAGGGGGCGATGGCAACTCAGTTTGTCACCGTGGCAGCTACCTGGGTTAACGCGGTTGGATAGACAATCTAGTCAGCACGGTTACGGTTAGATCCACCGAAATGGTTGCTGTGTGGAATTATATTGTTCACGCGACCGAAGTGGTCTTCAAAAGTGCGGAAGAAAAAGGTTGCACACAGCAACCTAGTAGATGGAAACTAGTCTACTAAGATGTCATATGCGTCTGAAAAGGCAAAGGTTCTCCTCACGAACCCAATGATTCAGATTTAAGTAAAAGATATTACTAACTACAACTGCCGGTAACTGAGTTCAAGTGCAGCGAACTGAAACGAGGGACTGACAATTCTTAATAATGCACAGCATTACAGCGGTAGCAATTAGTAGTATTCGATCCTACGTCCACCACGCAGCCATAGACTGTATAAGAGATCAGACACTGTCAGTTCGCCCAGATCTAGACAGATATTTGGTACATGAAAAATGAGACTCCAGCACAATGCAGGTGGCAGCTAATATCACACTATATTGCCTGTACAGCACAGAACAACTGCACAATCGCACATCCTTGCAAGTACTGAATGCTTAAGTGTGATACAATCATGGGATAAAAATATCCTAAAAAGAGAGAAAAGGCAGGACTTCAAAATTTCGGGAAGATGTAGAAGAGATAAACAAACTGAAATGGGGTGCTTACCAGACAATAACGAATGTCACTTTTTTGGAGCGAAGCGAATTTTCGAAGTGCCCAAACTGCCCTTCGCAATGGCGAAGCGAAGCGAATATTCGCTTCGCTTTAAATCCCAAAGCGAAGTATTCGTTATTGTCTGGTGCTTACACTTAGAAACATGCTGCCACTGAGACATTATGAGTGAGTACAGCAGACCGAAAAAAACGCTTCCAAAGAAAACACAAAAAAACAATGATAAAGTTACTAAATTCAAAAGATTCACTTACGTTCATCTCCGTATTTAGCTGATGGTGCTCGTAACCCATCGGCAGACAAGTAGACGAGAACCGCTCCGGTCGAGGATACATCCTTAAACGCGGAAGCTAGCACTGTGGTGAACTGGGAAAACGAAGGTTTGTAAAGCAGATACTTGTGGGGATTTGAGAGCCGAGATGAACTACTGTTCTCGTCAGCAGAGTGGCCAACACCGTTCTCCAGACTGTCCAAGTTGTTCGGTTTGGTACCGCGCAGACCAACTGTCGAATCAGACGAATCCCGTTCTAATGTCTGGAGCATACGGTACATATCCAACGAGAGCTCACTGAACCGAATTTGTTCGTAACAATTACCCACGATAAGAACTTCGCACAACTGGAGATAACCGGATCCGTACTTTTCCAGAGGTAGACCTTTAAACGGATTCAGACGATGGGTGATGACAGTGGGGGAGGAATCGGCATTCACAACAGCGCACATATCTTCGCCATCAACAAATTCCCGAATCTCCTGAATAACCAAACCCCAACCTGCTTGATCCTCAGGATCATCAATTGTTGTGTATTCATCCACTTGTTTAGAGAATTCCTGTAAGGAAACGCGTTCAATAGGAAATCGTAGAAAACTTACACGAAGGAGTTCATGTGCCAGTTTAATTTTCCTCAATAACAAGCAGACCAAAATAAAACGAGCATAATAGCGCAATTTCTTCACCATCAGATCCGAGCGGTCTTCTTTGCTCACTTTAGAGTAATAACCACGCGTGCGAATGGCGGAAAAGAAGGCAAACGATTCATGCAGATAGTGCACATCGCTGGTTCGGAGACTGCAGGTGAACAAATGAGTTAAGAAGGCATAAGCTTACTAGTAGTGGTGATAGACTTGTCCGATTTTGGAAGCCACTTCGCCTATTTGCCATCGTTTTAGACCGTAGAGTTCGTCGAGTTTTTGGCGATGTTGTTGCTGGAATTTCCAAAGTTTCGTGTACACATCAAAGGTGCGACCGAAGTAAGCTTTCCACTGTTTATGTCCGTGCTGAGGCAAGTCACTGGAAGGCAATGCGAAAAAGTCAGGCAGATGGATCGGCAACCTGAGCGCCAAGATAATAGAACATCTACTCAAAGAATACTCTAAACATGTAGTCACATAGCGAAAAATTCTCATTAAGTTGTTAAGACAGATGAAATAACAAGTCTGGTTCCAGGCTGTGCCGTAGTGTGAAGCATGGTATGATACGAAAGCACAAGCATGATCCAGGCAAAGTGCCGCACAGTCAGAGACTGCATGTGGGCTAAAATACTGCCAGGTTGCCCAGGCATAGAGTGATACGAGGAAGATAAAGGAACAGGAAATGGTAGTGAAACTCGAGCCGGTTTCAGAATGCAGCTCATTACCTCTTGCGAATCAATTTAGCACGGTTAGCCACACAACACGGAAGTGCTGCACGATTGCGCATCCGTGCGCGTGGGCTAAGGTACCATAAGGCTGCCCACATCTAGGTAGATTTAACGCGAAATAATAAAATGGCAGTGAGACTCCAGTGCATTTTCGCAAACAGCTCAGTATCTTTGGCAAGTCAATTCAGCACAGCACGGGGATACTGCGCAATCGTACAACAACAGAAACTGATGTAAAACTCACGGCCATAAGAGTAATCAGAATAGCGAGGTTGCAAACCAAGAATTGTGATGCGAAGCGGTGAGATTGGCAAACGTCGTTGTAATAAGAAGGCCAAGCAGAAGTATGGAAGCACAAGCCTGATCCAGGCAAATTGCCGCACAGTCAGAGACTGCACATGGGCTAAGATACTGTCAGGTTGCCCAGGCCTAGACAGATATGAGGGGGTAAATAGAAATAGAAATGGTAGTGAGACTCCAGCGTGTACTCGCATGCAGCTCACTACCGTTGGTCAATCAATTTAGCACGATGTTAGCCGCACAGCACAGAAATGCTGCACGATTGCACATCCGCGCATCGGCCAAGCAGAAACGGTTACATCTGCACACTTCTGGGGAATTCTACATCTCACACAAAATTTAACTGAGACAGCTTGTCTGACTCGGAGTTTAATATTCGTACATCGAAAGCCAGTACTGATGCGTATTTAACATGAATATATAGGGGACGGGATACTGAGGAACAAGGAAATCTGTAAAGGACACGACCATGGGTGGAACAGTATCAAAACATATGTAACAAAATAAAGTAAATGATGTCATGTTATCTGGGATCAGTGACTGCACTTAGCTGAGATAATTTTCGGCTGCCAAGACCTAGAGAGATGAAACAACAGGAAACATGCAGCGATACCCCAGCGTCTGAGTACCAGTGGCAAATTTGTTCGTACGCACTTAATAAAGGTAATCTTCAGACCACACGTTTTTTGCACGTGGGCTTAGGCCTACACAGATGAGAAGAAAATAATACAGAAAATAGCGCTGGTCGACCAACCGCACACGCCATACTGTGGTTTATACAATCTTTTCGTTTGCTAAACCGAGATAAATTATTGACCAATTGCACGGATGTGCAGTACTTCGGTGCTGTGCGGCAAACATCGTGCTAAATTGATTGGCCACTAGTAGTGAGCTGCATGCTGAAACACGCTGGAGTCTCACTACCATTTTTATTCTCGATTTATCATATCTGTTTAAGCTTGGGCAACCTGACAGTAATATCGTTCACGTACAGTCTCTGACTGTGTGGCACTTAACCTGGATCAAGCTTGTGCTTTCATACCATCATACCATACCATATTGACCAACTGAACAGAAAAAGTAACTCAGCAGAGATCCAGCGACGTGATGGTCGAAATGAGACTGCAGCATTCAGGAGCAGAGCCCGTGAGTAAATTAAGTCAAAAGCATGGAGTGATGGATTAGACTATTTAAATGATTGCCAAGACTACTTGCATTGTACCGATCATGTCTGTAGTGCATAAGACCGCAAACTTATAGTCTGCTAAAGTAGCACACTGTTTGCAAATGAGTTGAGAAACCGCTAGATGATCGCTATGTAACAGCAGAATATGAGAGTATTGAATTAACTCAAAAAGTGAGACTGTAATTCTCAACCTAGTGTAGTATTATTATTGAAATCTGCACTTTTACAGTGAAGACAGCGAAATACCATTGTAGCAATGATTTTGAAAAATCTATGGATGAATTAGAAAATAAGTTTCGTGCAAAACTATATGCGAGTATGAAATTTTGAACAATTATTAGGCTTTCTTTCTAAAGTCTCTTAAAGATTAAACTGCTAAGAAATAATTTTGTTTGGCTTCTTGAGTTAATTCCGATTATAAATGCCGATGAATATACTAAAATAAGCATATTTTGACTATTTCTACGCAACACAGTAAAAAGTAAAAGAGTATACAACAGATGATTGGTATTAGTTGAGATTGAATAGGTCACAATAATTTATTCAGCGCGAAATAAAACGGCATAACGATAAAAACCAACTACCGAATTGTCATCCGACTGTTTTCAGAAAAAGGTAAAATTGCACTTACCAGGTGTATTAGTGAAGTTTGACTAAAAAACATCTAAAGTTTTGTAGTAATTACAGATATTGTAATCTGTCCTAAATAATTCCAGACAGACCCCCAGTTTTAAATGATGACTAAAAATGTCTATATTTAAAGATAATTTAACGATAACGAAGAGGAAGAATTATCCAAACATATGTAAATACAACTATTTAGCGCGTTTGTAAGCGATATAACAGTACAATTTTAATGCATATACGAAAAGAATGCTTAATAATACGTATCCGCAAATTTATATCTCTAAATGAAAATAAGGTTATTAAACAAATTTGTAGAAAGAACCGTGTTCGGATTTGAGCTAAGGATCATTTGAGGGAAAGATCACAGAAATATACGATACGTTTTAGGCTGCAACAAAATATTCTTCAAAAATAGACGTTTTAGATGTCGAAACAGATATTTGGAAATATGTTTTGATAAAAGTTAGAAAATAAATAAAACATTTGAACGATTATGAAACGCATTGCTTACCGCAGACCATTGAACAGCTGCTTAGATTTTTGCAAAAGATAACAAAATTCAGAAACTATGGATCGATCTTTCGAGTCAACATTTGTGTCTGACGCCATAGGCGGAGCATCAGCCGGATCGGAACGAGTTCGCGCGGTCACCATTCGAAATTGTCATTGATGCATCCAAACGAATAATTTTTATTAATCCATTGAAGGTCAACTATAAGACTTTTTTCTGTTCAGTTCAGTTTGCACAGGACTGTAAGTGGATAACCAACCAACCAAGTGTCCAGATTTTTTTAGGTGGTTTGCCACAGAAGAGCGTTTACCACTTCAAATATTATCTTCACAAATGTCTTCTGGTATGAATTCAGTTGGCACAGGACTGTAAATGGCTGATAAGCGAATGGAGCTTCCAGAATTTCTGTCGGTGGAAAGCTACAAAGGAGCGCCTACCACTGTCAAAATTTGTTCATTGTTCTTTGGTATCCACGTCGGATACCATGATACATCAGGTGTTTTCCAAGCCGCCCTTCGGTCCCAGGTATTTGTTGCTGCGAGTGGGAAATACGGAAAAGGGTTCTGTTCACCAAGCCGGCGAGAGTGAAGCAATGAAAAATATGTGCGTACATATAACAAATGACCTTTCAAAATGGGCATTGTATAACTAGATTTTTGTGTATTTTTTAAATCGTTTTAAAAACCGTAAAAATGTAAAATGGAAGAAATTTTCATCTTAATTCTATCGACAGGTTACCTGCATATTCATTGACAGAATTCAGGAAAAAGCTCATGCCACTAGGCATTCAAACACATTTTGAGCGCACCTACTGATATGCAAACAATTAGTTTCCCAGGCATTTTTTCCAGAAACTTACAACTCTTCCAATGAAGAAGTTTTGCCTAAGATTCAGACTATTGTGATTATTCGCGAGCTTTATTTTATGCCTTCTAATATAATGGTTGACCGATTAAGAGAACATGTTATGACACCCCTCGTCGCCTAAGCATTTCACGATTGATAAGGCTTCTCTTAGGCCACCCGGTAGACGTTGACGCCGAAGTGAGAAGAGACTCAAAGAAATTCGACGTTCGTCGTACGGTTTTCCAGGCATAGCTTCAACCATTTTTATAGCCAGACGTTGAACCCCCTCTAGTAGTAATATGTCTATTTGGAAGACAGGGCTTCAGGCGCAGTATTCTAAATGCGTCATAAAGAACAGATTTACGCGAATTAAGAGTAATCTGGAATACATCAGAAAATTTCTCCTCACCAATATGCGAAGAGTGACATTAGTGCGTTCGAAAGACAACATGAAGATCATATGAGCTATTTAATTACGGATAACAATCAGGAAATGAAAGAGGTTACACAGAGTCGTGTCCCTTTTAGAAAACCCTTACTTAAGTGGAACAAAGAAATTCTTTGGGTAGACGAGCAGTTTTAATGAGTGGCCTCGAGTACTCACAATAGGTGCGAGAGCAATCATTTCCTTTGGATGCACAGTATCGACACCTGTGCGTACATTTAAAACATGACATTTTAAACGGGATTTCATATAATTCGATTATCGTGCAGGATCTAGTGAATTTGACATCATCATGAAACATCTAGCAACGACATGACAACTCAAATGCCGAATAATCGATGTAGAACCGGAAGATTATATTACCTATTTCTTAACCGTATGGACCCAACAGGTAGCTTTTGCGCATTCAGAGGAAGTATCACCTTCGCGGACCTGGAAGGATCGATTACGAAGAAAACTGTTTATTGAGTCCTTTAGCCTCGAGCTTAATCGCTAGGAACCTGTGACTCACCGAGTCTAAGGCCTTACTAAAGTTTAAATAAAAGATTTCTTACCGTCCGCGTTCATCCAGTGACTATTTATAAAAGCATAAAATATTCGAGAGACACGACATTCTTTAAAGAATCCAATTTGAACCGTGCCTAATAATGAATTGTGTACAAGGTGGATGCTTAATCGATCCGTGATAAGTCTATTCAAGTCTATAAATAAAACACAAATCAGGAATACCTGTCTTAATTTCTTAACACGTTTTACGCAACCTCCGATTGAAATGGTTACGATAATGGCTTTCTTCCAGTCATCTGGTAGGATGCCCTTGCAGAGCGATTCGCTATATAACCTATAGAGAGGCCTTGCTAGTACCTTAGCTATATCCTTTACCATTTTCGGATGGACGTCAACAGGTCCGGGGAATTTCGGTTCGTCTATATTCTGTAGGAGCCGAGCGACATATCCCGTGAAAAAGCTTTTTCTCTGAGAGAGGCACCCATTTCCGTACTAAGAGTTAGGAGTGAGTGAATCGCATCACCGCCATCCGTTCTATGTACACCATGAAAATAATCCGACAAATCTACTGCCTTGTGAGGGTCAGAATTAGCTTTCTCGCCATTGCCTAAAATCAAGGTAGCTATGTGCTCCATCGCCTTAACCTTAGACCGAACATAATTAAAATATTTCTTAGGGATCTTTTTAACAGAGTTCGGCAGTTAAGTTTCGAAGCATTATTTGAGCCTCCGTTGTAGCTATACTTTTTCTGGAAGCCTTATAGCACAACTAATTTTTGTAGGTTATAAAGGGTGTGTATCTAGGCCAGATTCTGTCGCGCCTAATAATGTAGCGTCGCACCGTAGGACTCTACCAAGAATGCCAGTTCTTTTGCCGTACAGGTCAAAAATGATAGTAAAGGAATTGAATAATTACGAGATTGCGTTTAATAAAGGAAAATTTACATATGATGTCATTGGTTTTAGATAACCAATCACATTGTGAATCGAAAAGCCGTACGGTATTTCAGTCAACTCGGTTTATATAACGCCGGTATTTTTCTGGTGGCTTATAAAAGCAGAGAATCGCCTAGAATATTATGGTGACGTGGTCTCGTTTCCCCAAGCGTGAGTCCTAAGAGAGGTTTTGTACATCTTTATGACATTTAGACATATCTAGGTCTGGTGTAGATGGAGAATGCCCATCTCTTTACATATTTTTTCTCACGTGCGGATGAAGCGCACGTCAGTGTAGCCAATCGAAATATACCTGGGAAATTCTATTAGATGTCGTCAGAGTATACCAGTCAATTAAATAGACTCGTGGGACTGTTCTGGAAAACCTGGTATGAAGTTCCCTAAGTTCCTGGTCTTTCTCATCAGAAGAACAGAGTGCCTTGTATAAACAACCTAACGCAAAAGAGAACTTACCGTCAGAGATGATTGTCAAGTCTAGCTGGATGGCTATTTTGATGCCAGAGTCTTGATATTTAATTCCATGTTGTAGAAGTATTAGATCTCCTCCTCTGCATCTTCGGTCTGGTGTATCCGATCGGAGAGTTGTATGGGTACATAGATGATCGTAAATCATGTCTGTACTTTGAAGCTAGATCTCTGATACAACTAGGATATAATATTTATTTTTGGAGGCTTTCTGCAGTAATATCAGCCATTAACTACGCATGCTGCAAGCGTTTTGTGTATTCCGATGTACCGCGCCTATTTTCGGAGAATCTTTTGTCGCAGAATTCAAGGTATTACCGAGTTTTTGGTGTGTCCAAATGCGATAGCCCATTAGTACTGCATGCGGAATCCACGTGGCTGAATGTTTGTGGCGTAGAGGTGCTTAAGTAGATGCGTTATGCGCAGACGAAGCGATGCTCCCGTTTTGTGCATCACACCTTAGCCACGAATTCTCACATATGTTTTCTACAACCACTCTAGCATTCTCGATAGAAATATCCGTTGTTGCAAAGTTATTCCATTCGGTGTTTCTCAGGGTTTCCCTTCGGTTTTGCAACGTTGTCACTCAAAAGCTGGAAGGCGAAATATTTTCCCAAGTCTGGGCGACCGTTTGGCACCAACCTATACAAGCCTTTGGAGTTTGTATGTATTTGGTCGCTTGTTGAAAGAAACAAGTCTCTGTCTCTCTGATTTTTTATTATTTCGACTCAGATTAGACTTGCTCGATTTTCATACTTCCACAAACAGTTTCTATGTGCCAATATTTCTGGTCCTAGTTTTCATATTTTTCAGGGGAACAGCGCCTTTTCGCAACTCTAGCAATTCACTGCGGATTGAAGATAATTGCTAGTTAATTGTCACGAAATTGCTGGGACGCGACTCGATTTTCTTAATTGTAGGTAAGCGCGCTACGTTTTTAGCTTGCATTTCTTCTTACGCTGGGTAACAACAGTGATGTTAATTTCTCCCCAAGGCGTTTCTACTGCCTTATGTACAACCACCGTGTTATGCATTATTGGTTTGGGTGATGTCTCAACTTGCGCATGCGATTTCCGTGTGGGTTCATGCGGTGTCGACGGTAACTGGAAAACTTGCTGAAGATCAGCCTTCCTCGCAAATTTTTTGCATTCTATTCAGAACTATTAGAACAATACACGGGCTGCATACACCGCATAAGGGCCCTGGGATATACCTGAGAATTTGTGAAACGTTCAGGGCCTGCAGGTTCAGCATTCGATTCTTTTGTCTACATACTCATAACAGCCGACCTTCATGCATTAGAAAGTAATATAAGGCATTTATATAATACAGATATTTATATTTAAATCATGAACTGAATGTATATTAAAATTTCACAGAACAGAAACATTAGTAATATATTATTTGAGAGTGGGAAATACAATCAAGTTGAACGAGAAGCACCCATCACAACCTGAGCGTTTTTTCTTTTGCCCGTACGAAATGTTCGATGATTCTGAAAATGTTCACATTTTCCTCAAAAATTATAGAGCTTGCAACTCTAATGTTTGCATGCATTAACTATAAAAACCGCAATTTCTTATTAGGGCTTTTCTTGAAACAAGGAGGGACCATACACGTGATTTTGTAGAAACCTTGACATTGTTTAAGCAAGTAAGCTTCTCTCAAAATCAAGTCTCATTTTGTGTTCTCATGAGGTCAAAAAGGCTGAAATCTCAAACACATCTTTTGCATCTTAGTTGTAATCGCGTGGAATATATTGTTTGTGTAACTCGTTTGAATCGCTAACCCACATATTGCTTATAGTCAAGCTTGGTGATTAGTGATTCGTTAGTTCATACAATAGATTTTTGCTTGAAGATAGACACAATCTTTTCTCCAAAAGAAATAATTTTCAGTGTAGTATTTCAAACATCAATACTCAAACGCTCATTTTCAATAAAATCGTAGAATATTCGCCAAAATCTCTTAAGTAATGTTGCAACATTTTTGCGGTGGATGTCAAGTATGTCGAAATTTTTCATAATCTGGATCTCTACAAGGATAACCAAAGGTTTACAAGGTGGACCGCAACGCAGGTTATTTTACTAGAATTCAGAAAGAGATATCTGGTCGAAAGTCATTAAAATGCTCAACATTTGTGGGCAAAAGTTATAGCTGTGTATTAATAGGGTACCGAAAATGCGAGACGTAAATATTAGAGTTTCACCAGAATTCAACCCTGCAGCTGCTGCGCTAAAATAGGTTTGTTGAACTTAGATCAGTTTTATCCTGAAGGTACAAAGAGGATTTATACAATTATGCAAAGAAGTCATTAGACCACATCTCGAGTATTGCTTTCAGGTTCGGTCAAATTCGGTCAAATCATGATGGGTATGTGTTGTTTGTCAGTGTGTCCATTGTTCGGATTCAGACCTGACTGCATAATCTCTGTATTCCTCATGCTGTTGGTAATGCAGGTATACTTCAATTAACCTAGCCGTTAAAATCGAGACACATTGTTCCATCGGAAAAAAGGCTCACATTTACTGTGCTCGTTCCACTTACGATGTAACAGTAGGTCGTATAAGAAAGGTTTGATGAGACATACAATTTTAATATTGAAAAGCGGCTTCTGTGAGAGATCTGATTTAGACCAGTATGTTCCAGTGATGTCAATTCAAACCAATTTGGCTCGCATGCATATCGTGTTATTAATCGATATCAATAATTTTGAGTGTCAAAATGGGACCTGTTTCTTTGGGACAATTTAAGTACATGATTTACATTCACTATTATATTTTCGACATAAATTCTTTGTTTTCCTCGAAAATCACTACTGCATTTCCTATTCCATAGATGAGGAGAGATTTGATCTGAAATTCCAGATTACTGTTATACTTGAATAAGTTGTGGAATGTATTCTGAAGAGTGTGGGCGTTTGTAGAATACAATCAAATGAAATATGGAATGTCAATTTGTACTTAATATTATTCGCCGATGATCTAAAATGTTGGTTAAATATCAATTTACTTGAATGTCACGAGCAACTGCAATGAGCAGTAGTTAGATGAATCGCTAATCGTTGTCTTTGAATGAGGACAGGTCAATGCTTACGCACTTAGACTCATGTGGTTTCAATTGAGAATTGAGCCATGATACCGGAAAAATGTATGATTTCTGGTCACGTAGCTCTTAAAGTTAGCGGTTGACACTTTTGGAGAAATGGCAGCGCGATTAAGATGCTTTGTGAAATTCCTTTTTCATTTGCGGTCAATATTTGACTAATGCTTGAGACGATTTCCTCGAAACGTATTCCTCCGTCGCGTATCCAGAGTATAAACACGAACATGATTCATTAGAAATAATCAAAAGAGGATGAAAATACGATGCGTGGTTTGCGCTATCTCACATAGGAATACCGACGGAGCTTGATTAAAATGTACCCATTAATACTTCAGAGTAATGGGCTCTACTTGCTCATGACCCACCGCAACTTTCTGAACCAATTTGTATTTTCAGACTTGTAGGCCTATAAAACTTGATCTGAATAACAATAGCACGCTAATCACGCGAGTAGTGAAATATTCGAACTCGATACCTAACGAGCACTTGTCCCGAACTCAAAGCATCAATACAAAAGGGCATTTGGTGAACATCTGTTAAGACATGGCGAAATGAACCCTTGAATTCTATATTACCATAGCTTCCCTTGCAAGTGAAATTCAACCATCATCCATGTTAAAGTACACATAAACTTTTCTGCTTCCGTTTCAGAAAAAGAAACGGAATTAAATGGTGTTAACCGAATTGAAGCGAACGTAATTTAAATTGAGATTTTTCGGTATCAGTATCAGTATCAAAGGGCGATAGTCGACCAAGTCGAAACGAGTTCCCAGATTCTTTCGGAGGTTTGCTTGAAAACACCCACTACTACCAGGATTGATTCGTAGGGAGCACAGAAGTATGTACCTGTGAATGGGAGATGGGAGAGGTCTCATTACCGAAAGTTGAGAGAGTTAATGCATGTTGCATGTACAATCGAATGAAAAGACGATGAACAGCAGTTTATTTTAACAAAAACAAAAAAGGAACAGGAACATTTTTGTGTGTTTCAAAAAGATTTTCTAAATATTTTTGTGGTTTTTGACAATAAATATGGTCGGATTTATTCTTAAGCTTAATGCTCCGGAAAGAGCACCTGCCACCTTTCGTCCAGCCCATGTTTAAACGCATATATTGAAGTTGCCGAGATTAGTTCTGCGTGACATGAGTTATACACGTTCACTACACCGATGCTAAAGAAGTGCGTTCTGGATTTCAGCCTGGTGTGCTAATTACTTAGCTTAAGACGGTTCTCCGTGTACCAACCAAAGGATAGAACCTGAAGAAGTCATCGAATTTGAAAAAACTCAGTCCTTTAACAATCTTAAATGCCTCCATAAGATTCATCCTGAGTTGCCTCTTCCTAAGCGAGAAAATTCGTAATGCTTATAGACGATTTTCATAGTTGGTATAGCTAACCCCTCGATCATGCGAGTGGCCAGCTACGGTACCCTTTCTAGCTGCACTATGTCTTTCATAACAATAATATTTTCTTTATGAACATATGGAGCAAACACGCAATAACGCAACACCACAAAAATCACACAATCAAGCGCGGAAAAAGTATATTCTGGAATAATGGTTGATTAAAACAAACATTGATGGAAATGGAAGTACAATTAAAATAAAATAAATATAAAATAAATATTTTATTCTTGGAATTCCAAGGCATGCTAAGCATGATCGATAATTATTAAAGTTGTTTGTATACATAAAGCATAAAAATGGACAATAATTATTAACATTTTCAAGGTCATACGTGCAGATAATTTTTCGTTCGTTAAAATGGTCCAGGTAAATGATAATCAATCAGTTTTACAGAAATTCAATATATGAGCAGTTATTGTATGAAAAGAAAATAGGGTGAGGGGAAAAATGATACGAAGAATATTGAAGAACGATGGACCGGATAATCAAAGATGCGAGGAATCTCGAAGAAAGAGAAACTTCAAAAATGTTCAATTGGAACACATTATCATTGTCGAATATAAGTTCTAAATGGAGAGTGTCTTTTCGTGGGTATTCGTAGAAGATTTGGCGTCCCAGTGTTGACTCGTTTGTGAACCGGAATTCTTCATATGGATGTAAAGAGGTAATCTGGAAAATAAATACTGAGGGACGGAGTGCCTGTTCACTATGAAAGTTGAAAAACTGATATCACTGTTAATATCCAGCAATGCCATGATTGTATAGTTCATCTAGGTTGAGAAGTTTCATTAATTTTTCAACTGTGAGAAATGAACTCAGATGTGATTTAAAATCACATAGTGAGGTACAAAGTCCTATGTTTTTCGGAAGAATATTCCAGAGTTTAGCGTATTTATTTAAGTAGAAGTTACTTCTTATTCCCGTACAGGATCTATGTAATTCCACTAGGTTACCTTGATTTCTTAAATTATATCTAGAACCTTGTCGGAAGCGCATAGACGAATTTATATCTATATTATCAGAAGATATTATTCTAAAGAACAGTATTAGATTGTGTCTAATTCTACGGAACCAAAGTGGTTCTAGCTTGAGCTGCTTACATCTTTCTCTATATGATTGATTCGAGCTATATCCGGTGATTGATTTGGTAAAAGCACGTTGTACTTTTTCCAAAAGGATGGTATCGGTTTTATTTATACTGCTATATATTATATTACAGTAATCAAAGAGGGGTATGGTGAAAAGTGTATAAAGTTCTAACTTACATTGTGGGAGAGTTAAGAACTTATGAATCATATTAACACTCTGCTTTGCTTTTGAGATCACGTGATGTATATGCTCGTTGAATGTAAGCGATGCTGAATATTTGAACCCAAGATCACGTGTGCAATAGATAATTTGAATAGGATTACCATTAAGAAGGATTGAGTTATCAGGAATTGTACATCTTAAAGGCATGAACTTAGATTTTTCTACTTCGCCGGTAGTGCGATTGTCAAGTACCGTTTTGCCAGTCTGTCTCAGTGTGGAGCCGAATTCGCGTTTTTATGCTTTCAGCTTTTTAGGCGGTAGCCTAGGAGCTTTAGTAAAATTTTGAGGCCCTTCAGTGACGATGTGATGATGAACATCGTGGGTAGGTCGCTCCGTGTATGGTGCTGGGCGTGTTAGGGTCGGGAAATCGCGCAAGACATCGCTGTAAGTGGCATTGTTCGGGACGAAAATTCGAAGACCAGGTGAGGTGATGGAACAGATTTTTCCGGACACGTTAAGTGACGTGATATTGTCGTGTAGCCGTCGGTGTCGGAGATCGACTACGAGACCTTATTTCATCAGGAAATCGATACTCATGACAGGCTTCTGCACATCGGCTATCAGGAGGACAAAAGGGAATTCACGTCTGAGTCCGAGATCGAGTTTTAGAAGTTTCTCACCGTAGGTCGAGATTTTCGAATCATTAGCCGCCTGCAATGTGATGCTTGAAGGACGGAGGTCGCGTTTTCCGTAGCTACGCGGTATAACGCTTACCTCGGCACCGGTGTCTACGAGAAATCGGAGTTTAGTAGATGCATGGTAGACGTATAAGAGGCGACTAGTGGGTTTGCCAGGAACGGTCGTCGCCATAACTGACTGGCTACGTGGTTTTTCAACACGGTGGCTGTCAGCGTTAGGATGTTTACACCCGGGGCGACAATTGCGCGCGGCGTTTCCGAAACGACGGTGGTAATAACAAAAACAGTTGGTATCGCGAGGGCGAGAGCGGCTTCTATTTCCAGATGGACTCCGTGGTCTAGATCTAGAAGTTTTGGGTTGTTTCATGTTGGAAACGATAAGCTGTAAGGATGCAAGTTCCTTAGTCAGCATGGCTACGGTGGCTTCAAGCTTTGAGAGGTTACCACCCTGTGATACTTGATTAACGCGGTTCTGTCGATGCCTTCGTGAATTTTATCTGCTACTTCGGCCAATGTGTCGAGGCAGACTTTGTCGACTGACACGGCAAGGATGGCGGTGGTGCTGTGTGGTAGGCAGTTCAGCCAAAGATGCTGTAATACGGAATCATCCAACTTTGTGTTGCTAACAAGAAAACGCATGTATCGTAGAAGTTGTGACGAAGTTCTGTCCCCGAACTCTACCTCGGCGAGCAATTGTTTTAACCTCGCCTCGTCAGAAGCCATAGTGCGTTTAAGAACAGCGGCTTTCAGGGTGTCGTATGGTGAATTTACTGGCATCGGATCAAGAACGTCTAAAACTTCTTTCGCAATATACGACGGTAGCTGGGATTGCACGAAGGAAAACATTGTTTCTTGTTTAGTAATGTGTCTAAAACGAAGCATTCCTTCGAGCTGAATGAAGCAAATGTGTGGGTTAGCTGGGTCAAAAGCTGGAGTGTTGCCTGGGATAACGTTCAATTGCGATTCGTTAGATTCAGACGACATTATAGCAAAATTGAAAAAATAACGGGAGTTCTGAGCGAAAAATGGAAGGCGGGCTCACCAATTATGTAGTGGTCGTCGGGCTCACCAATTATGTAGTGGATAAATGCAAAAATAAAACAGGAAAATGTTATAGTAAAAACGGACAAGAAACGAACTCACGATAAGTGAAAATTCAATGTCCAATACAAATATCCACACACAAAAAATATTCCAGCTCCGAACTCCGGTGCATCGCGTTGATCAGCAATTAGAATTGGCGAAGCCGAAAAATGTGGCGAAAGTCAATTTTGCAGTTAACCGTTGTGATTCGCAAACACGCAATAACGCAACACCACAAAAATCAAGCAGAAGAGAAACGCGCGCGGAAAAAGTATATTCTAGAATAATGGTTGATTAAAACAAACATTGATGGAAATGAAAGTACAATTGAAAAGAAAGTTGAATAACAGGTTGCTGCAATATGGGGCTATTGCTTGAAGATCAACCGTGTATAGATATTACTTAATAAATACATTTTCTTTTAAGTTTTGTTTGATCGCGTCACTGGGTAGCAATCACCAACAGCAAAATAGTACAGATATTTGTAAAACGCATAAAATGTTTATGTTGTATATATGAATTCAAAATCAGTATTATCTCATTTATCAAGCTTATTGTTAATAAAAATGTCTATATTCAAATGGCAGATCAGAATATGAGATAGTTTATGAATTGAAATTTCAATATTGTAAATGTCACTTCAAAATATGTAATATATATATGGTGAATATTAATGTCACAACCTGTTAGGGTAATTATTTCAACCTGCAAGGTTTGTTGATTCCAACTAGTTAATGTGTTTTGTCGCATGTTGCAGTCGACAAAATTGCAGTAACAGCGAATAACGTTAGGATTGACATTCAATCTTTTCAGAGAGTTAAGGATTTGGGTATAGTCGTGACAACGGACTTCAAATAGGCTGCGCAGTGTGCCTCAACTGCACAAAGAGCTAGAGGAGAACTCTTCATGCTTAAATCCGTTCTGAGATGTAGAACACCGAAAGTGTTTATCCCTTTATATACGGCGATTGTCAGGCCGCTTTTAAAATACTGCGTACTGTAATGGATATGTGCAAGTTATAACAGTAAATGTTATATTGAATGCAGGACGAATGGACGAACTCACGGAAAGTGACGGTTTAGTGTCCGGTGCAATTATCCACACACATACAAATTGATTCAGCTTCAAAACTCCTGTGTCACGTCAATCAGGGACGAATAGTTCGTAAATCTTGAAGATCCCGTGACACGTTAATCTTGCCGTTACCCGTCTCGATTCACGAACAATCAGCTGTGCAGCACCACGAACAATAGCAGAACCAGGAGACGCGCAGACCAAAGTATATTGTTAATTAATGATAATTTACAGAATGCGATACAAAGGATGAGTAACGACAACTCATTTAACGAAACAGAAGATCAATAGTCTATGAGTAAATAAGACAAGAAGAAATCGATAGATCGATATGGCAATATCGATTATCGGAACAAAACGATAACTTTTAAGTTAATGAGTGAAAATGATACAAAGATAAGTATGTACAAATTGTTGATTAAAGCAAGCATCGAGGGAAACGAAAATACAATTGCAAAGAAATTGGAATTACAGGTTGCTACAAAACTCCTTCCCTAGAGCGTGAGTCAACCAGTCTTGCGGGGAACCTCACTCTACGGCCGGCACGTGTTTGACGAGATGAAGGGGGAGACAGGATAGGTGAGGGTCGCTTGGATGTAACATCATTGTTATTAATAGGTTGTGTAGGTGGTGTCGCAGGGGTAGCTTCTTGTGACGGTTTTTCCTCGATGTATGCAGGTTTTAAGCGATCTATGCTGACTGTGTCTTCAACACCGTTGCGTAACAAAACGAAATATTTGGGTTTGCGGTCGATTACTTTAAATGGTCCTTCGTACGGGGTTTGTAATGGCTTTCTGACAGCATCAACTCGAACGAAGACATAGGGGCAATTTTTGAGGTCGTTGTGGATGAATGAAAGCGGTCAGCGACGCGGGTCGGTACTGGTTTGATGGCCTGGAAGTGTTTGCTGAGTCTCGAGCAGTAAGATCCTGGGTCGATTTCACCAGTAGTGCGGGTATCCAGTATCATCTCGCCAGGCAGTTTCAGTGTTGTAACAAATACTAATTCTGAAGGGCAACAACCGATGTCTTTTTTAACGGTGTTTCTGATACCGAGAAGTATGATGGGAAGACATTTAGACCACTCTGTTCCAGAACAAGCGGTAATAGCAGCTTTCAAATGACGATGAAAAGGTTCGACTAGACCGTTGGCTGTAGGATGATATGCAGTAGTACGTACATGATCACATCCTAGTAAACGGTTTAGTTCACGGAACAAAGCGCTTGTGAATTGCGATCCTCTGTCGGTGGTAATAGTAGCGGGTACACTGAAAATGGATATCCATGAATCAACGAATGTTCATGCAATGGTATCTGTGGAGGGGTCCCGAAATGAGACAGCTATAGGCCAGCGAGTGTATCTATCAACGCATGTCAAGATATAGCTATAAGTTCGGGAAACGGGTGAAGAACCAACAATATCCAGGTGGATATGTTCGAATCGACCGTCGGGTACAGGGAATGTGCTGAAGGGGGCACGGATATGTCGATGAATTCTGCTGCGTTGGCAAGCTACACAGTGTTTGGCCCAATGACGGATTTCACGTTGCTACAGTACAATCCTGGAGCCACTTCTTTCGAATGACATATTACTACTGGAAAGAGCCCGACGTCTTGCTACCAAAATGGTTGAAGTTTTGTTTGGGGAACCCTACGAAGAACGTCTTATTTCTTTAGGTCTCTTCTCCTTTGGGGTAGGCGTCTACGGGGTGACCTAATCGAAACTTTGAAAATCACGGAAGGCTTAGGCGAAGAGGGTTGTCAAATCATGTTTTCTCGAGTAATCAACCTTTCAAATAGAGGACATACATTGAAGCTCGTGAAAAACCACAGCCGTCTGAATCTTAGGCAACACTTTTTCAGTGAAAAAGTGGTGAGCTTCTGGAACAAGCTGCCTGAGGAACTAATCGCTTGCACATCAAAAGGGGTTTAGATACCTTGTGGTATGAGCTGTTCCCAGACATTTTAATGTTAGAGATTGTACGAATACCAACTACCGAGTCAACAGTGAATCGCATTGAGCGGGATGCACATTTTCCGCATCCGGACATTTTGAAACTATGTGATTAAGTAGACGATTAAATCACGGTCTTTCCAGTCTTTCGACTGGAGTGTAAGCCCGTTACGCTCACTAAACTTTCAAGGCCTCGAGGTGAAAGAAGAGTCTTACGGAAAATTGCAGGATCTTTCTCCTCGAATTCAAGTAAAAATAAAAGACCTGTTACAAAGCTGAAGCAAAGAATTAAGACAAGTGAGGCCTCCTCATCAACTATCTGAAAGGTCAAGACCAATGTATTGGTGCTTGAACAGAACAGATATATTTGAACATGCCAGGAGGCTAATTTATTCATTTTCGAACAAATTAGATGTGGATAAAATGTGCTCACAGTTTCTGTATAACATTTTTATCCTAGTGGTTGTAGCACCATTTGAGAGTCATTCACGAGGATCTCGTTCACCATAGTTTGATAAAGAAATGCGAAATAAAGTCAAATTATGGGGAGAATATCGGATTGTGCAGCTAACCATCTATTATAAAGATAACAATAGGGTCAGAAAATTTCTACAGATAAAAAACAAAGTAAGTGAAAAGAATTTGGAACCTGGTTAGTGATGGAATCCGTATATGCCATCAAATAAATTTTTATGTACATCCATGGAATGACCAACGTGCCCATCCACAATTAGGATTTTGTCAGTAGATAGCAGATTCAATAACTCGCCTTTTTAGAAGACAGAATCATTTGCCACTCAATAAACGTCTGTTAATTTCATAGATCATGACAACATTTCAATAAAATCTGTATCCCAGGCGAATATATAAAATATCACGGTCGATTTGACAGTAATTAGGCACATGCGGATATTAAAAACGCCCCATTGCATAGCCGAAGACGATTACTGATAAATTAATTTTAGCTCCCGAGCATAGGTCTTGCGAATATAATGCCATCAAGGCAATCTTCACAGGTAAAAATACAAAACTACCAGTAAATTATAAATTAGTCACCCTTACTGCAATAATAGCCAGTGTCAGAGAGAGTTCTGTAAAATCATTTGTAAGCTTCTAAATGCCCAACGATCCCGTTTGCACAATAGCAACGCGGCTCGACTAAAGGTTATTCATTTTTGACGAGTGATCTCTCAACGCAAGTAGTGTGGGCTACTACAGTGTATGCTGAAACTCCAATGGATTGTTTATTCATTAATTTCAGCAAAGTATTTGAATGTGTACCTTAGAGAAGTCTGGTTTCTAAGCTTGAGAGGGGTTGGTATAACTGTAAATGTAAGTGAATGGATCTTGGACATCGTCAGTTTCAGACTAAAATAATGACATGTTTTGTACTGCTCACACTCAGCAGGTATGTACATCACAATAACCAACCGCATGTGTTAAAAGTGGATAAATATTGAACGAGGTTTGAAGTTCGAAACCACTGTTGATTGAGGTTGACTTGACCAAACTGCAGGTGGATTTAAATCTCAAACTTGTCCAACAGTGGCTTCCAACTTCAAATATTGTTTTGATTGTCGATCTTAGCATTTCGCATATTAAAAATATTTGAACAACTTCATGATGACAGAAGATGCACAATGTTTTCGGATCTGTACACCGTGCGCAACTCGTAGAACTACTGAAAACGTAATCAATGTCACACATTATCGTCAACTGGATATGTGGATGCTTCCTGTAGAGATCTTAGTACATCGAAGTTATTGAAATACCTTATTCCTTGCTCCAAACGGTAAAAGGTATTTTTTAAGTAGCGATCCTCAACTCATTTTACTGTTTGACACACTTATCTGCTCTTCCACGAGCCCTCAATGTTTAGTCTCAAATATGATGATTATGCAATCATTGGATGCGTTGTACCTAGGAATAACCAGTCAGATACTCTCTCAACTACATTAGATCAAACCACAACCTAGTCTAAAGAGAATTACTTGTTTCAAATCCCGAAAAACATGTAAAACTTGTGTTCACCAATCTATTTAACGATCTATAATCAAATCCACTGTAGAGAGAAACTTGTCAGGTATTTAAGAGTTACAATTATTGATAACTTAATCGGGACTGCTCATTTTATACGTTTCAGCTTTGCTCACTTGACGTTGGGCCTAACCTGATCCTCTCTCTATTGTATCTTACCGTATGTCCTTCGTATTAAGCATTAACGTAAAGCTAAAATTTCGATTAATTTCAAATAAACATTTTGACTTCTTTGTTTTAAAATACCTCTTACGTTACTCACACAAAAGCAGAAAATGTTTCTTTAAAGTTTATTAGCATCGCATCAGACAAAGTTAAGAATGCGCTGTAGTGTTATTTTTCAATGGTTTATTATAGCTTTCAAACGAAATGTGAGAATGAATGCATTATCCTGACCCCTGTTGATAAATCAAATGTATACATTACAAATAGCTCTACTAGCATATGTGAAACTTTTAATTAGATAAATTTTATCTCACTACATACTAATAACTCGTTCAATAATTTTTATGACTACCTAATGGTCAAATCAACCATCAAATGGTCCTAAACTCGTTCAAATTGGACTAGGTTTTATTTTTAGTGTAGCGCTTGTTGCATAGCACGGATGCGATGGAATTTCATGCAAGTATTGAGTGACAGTCAATGGGTAAACGCGAGCCACTGATATACAAAAGACCACGGCAATCAAAACAGCTGATAAATATTCTTGTTAGATGGCTTGTGAAATGGTTTGTAAGGATGGAACAAGTTTGGTCTGAATCGTTGAATGCAAATGTTTTCCATAACAAAAGATGCCAGCTGGAAATGTAGCACAAAACTGAAGATTACAATATTCCTGATACAACGTGATGATAACAAACGTATTCCGTTGAGGTTAACAGGTGTCATAGTTTAAGTTATTGATGCCGTTAGATTACCATTGTATAAACAGGTATATTTAAATGTGTTTTGAAACTGTGAAAAAATCGTGTAGCGGTAATATACTTGTTCTCGCATTTGAAATATATTGGGCAGATTAACGGAAAATGATGCAAAGGAACAACGTTTCATGTAAGATCGAATGTTGTTGACCTTCTCCGGTCGATGTACAGCACAAACGCATAATGGTTTCATGCTCCACAGCATTTCGAATGACTAAACAGTCCGATTCAGGAGAAACAGTCTCTCCCACAACGCACAGATTGTTAGACAGTACCAACCGATTGGCGACGGTTGCACGATGACGGCATGATCTACGATGAACAGCGAGAGCAGCGAGACGACGCTTCACACAGTACCTCCAAAGTAAACGGTCAAGAACAAGTTCGTCCCAACTTGTATACTCGATATCAAGTGCTTTCATATCGCTTTCACAAACGTATTTCAAGCGCAACTGCGATCTGCCCAATTGTCGACTTCCTGATTTCATCTCACCATAGAGCAGACGTTTTGGAATCCGACCATTTTCATTTTGTACACAAGACCTAACCAGCGTAGGAGGTTCTATCTCAGTAGGGTAAACATGCTCTGTAGACCTGCTTCAGAGAGCACTTCAGAATTCGTTAATTTGTCCATCCACGATATGCTCACGATACGACGGATGCTTCTCAAATGGAAAGCATTCGGCTTTCGCTCGTTTCTTGCGTGGATGGTCCAGGTTTCACTGCCGTACATTAATGCCGTAAAATGAAGCTATTTTAATGTAATGTTAAAAATTTCAATTTTTCACTTGATCTGTTGGTATAGGTATCAATCTTGTTGCATCTAAGAAGCTTGTGTCAGCAGTTTTATATTTTTCGCGGAATACACGAAAGCTTAACAGACCGAATTATTGCTTTTGTTATAAGTAGATGATCAATGCATCAAACCATGAAAAATGTACACTGCCAGTCATCTAGAACTAACAAGATTGGTGCTTGGCCCGGGTTTCAATATCACCGAACGGGATGGAGATTTGGCCAACAGACATCATATCAGAATCCCACAGTTTTCATCCAGAGAAGCTTCTGTAGCCTTTTGAATCTGAATATGGGTAGGAAATAAGCATATGCATACTTCATATAAAAAACCCATACAACTTTATACTATCTAGGATTACATATTCTATCATAGCATGGATAACTTGTGCAGTGTCTTAATGCTATTATTTCCTACAAGCTGGATTCATCATCTTACTTACTGAAATACGAAGGATTATCTCTCCGAGTTTCATCTTCACTTTGTTTGTATTCAGTCATGGTAATTTCTCACTTTACTTCTCTGTTGTATCTTAAACGAATTTCATATTGGTCCCTTGCCATCTTCTTGCGCATCTTATAAAAACTGTGCTCACCAAACGTTGAATCAGAAATATTCACTAGCAAGTTTATTTTATGATGGTGATGAAATCTTATGACCTGTCTTGAAGCAACATTTTTCTTTCTGTACTCGAACCACTGAAAGTATTCTCACGTATCAGTCTCATCCACTGCAGTAGGCTCTCCACAAATGTCAAGCTTTCTTAAATACTCGGACGAACTAAAGCAAGATTGATCTTGCGATGGACGATCGTTTAAATTAGTTTACTTCAAAAATTGTTAGACGAATGCTATTTATTGAGGCCAATACAATCTCCTTTGTTGCGATTTTCTGCTACCTATGTAGTGAGTTTGAAATAAAAAGTCTCTTTCACTCTTCCCTTTTCATTGTGCGTGATTGAAACGCATGTTGTTGATACATTGCTATGCAAACATTTTCTGCTTCGATGGTTCATATTCAAATCAACCGTTTAAATTTCAGACAGCCAGAACATGCCAGCAGAGAAAGAAACCTCTGAAAGGGTGTCCCAGGTAATTCATCTTAAAGCGCTTATCGTTTTACAGCTGCTCGAACGAATCAGCGCTAATCCAAACATTCCTCCGAAATGGTTGATCCCAGATCCGCGTGATCAAAAACTGATCGATATCGAGAAATGGACAAGCAAATACAAAGCAGCACGGCGTCAGCGTTTCACACTAGCCACCTCGAATCCTAACGAGGCTTCGGTGATCCCAGCGGACGCTGTTGACTTTGACGCGAATACGAAAAACTCCCCCTATGTGACGGAAGAAGACAAGCTGATTTATCGAAATCCTTGTGAATTGATTCGTGAATTGACACAGAGAAGTGATTAAACGTTGGATGCGGAGATAGCCCGAACCATCGCTGTTCGTGTAGTATAGAATATTTTGATACTATTCCGATCTGGATTTATTATTGACGGGAATATAACAGAAGTTTATTCAACGGTGTGTTAATCAATATCTTGTCTGTGTACAAATTTCCACGAGTCGTTTTGCACGGTTTAATTCAATTTCAATTCAACAGTATCCATTTTGGTGACAACCATAATTTGACTGAAAATTCTTATGATCGTGGATAGTACAGTTGATTAGAGCGAAGGATATTCTTTTCGGGATTTTACATGAATGCCCTACTATTCATACTATAAGGGGTGAGGGAAGACGGATGTGATTGAGTCATTCCATTACTTTTTAATGTTTCGGAATTCATTCTTCAAATTTGTGACTACTCACAAGTACCAACTCTTTGGAAAAATTCACAAATTTGATCACGACGGTCCATACAAACGCTTAAGGTCACTCGATGCAACATTAAACACGTTAGCCACCACGATTGAAATCTACAGTCCTGTTTCATCTCTGAGGTCAATCTGATTAAAGATTTCAGGTTAAAATAGCAAATAGTTTTACAATATCATAGGATATACGTAGAAAATTTAAACAAGGAGGGAGAGTAAAAGTAATTCCAAGTTTGACATCAAGTGGAGAAACGTCGGTCTAGAATGTATGTTTGGGTAATTGTTTTAAGTGCATGTGTAAAAATGGAAGTAATAGGGGAAGCGCATGCGGATCCTGATCGTACTGCCCCCCACATGGTGAGAGCAAACAGCTGGAAACTGGTCGTGGGGTGTGTGATGGAAATACATGCAAATGAACATTTTTGTCCATGGGTACGGGTTTTCATCCATCTACATATGTATGGGCACATGTGATTAAAAAGGTCGGTGGTTAAAACCTTATCCAACAGTGGATTACAGGCGCAAATTGTTTACCATTCTTCCACTGTTTCAAGCACATGGGGATCCTGATGCTACTGTCCCTACCTGATGAGTGCAAACAGCACAAAACAGGTTGTGGGGTGTGGGCGTGATGGAGATGCATGCAAATGAGCTTTTTTGTTGAAGGACATTAGTTCAAACTCTGTCTACATGAGTGTAGGCTCGTGATTGAACAAGATGTTCGTACCAACCATATCTAACAGTAGCATACAACTTGTTTACCATCCTTATACAGTTTCAAGCACATGCGGATACTGACCGTCCTGTCCCTTTCTGATGAGTGCAAACACGAAACCGGTCGTGAGGTGCGTGCAATGGAAATGCACACAAACGTGCATTTTTAGAAACACTAGGGTTATTTTAGTAAACTGGTACCAACACAGTTTTATGCAACAAAAAACGTTTCTACCGGTCATCCGTTTCACAAAAAGCCTACTCGAGTGTACAAAAGTAAAAGCGACAGTTTAATCAGAAGTGTGATTTGAAGATTGTGACGGTGTCGGGAGACTGGAACTTATAATAAACAACCCTTGCATTTGATTTTATATACGCAATTCGTCGCGCAGCCTGAAGGTGTTTTATCCTTGAAATGCGGAACGGAGCGTTTTACCTTTTTTATACGTTACTTGTATACCTGCGTTATTCAAGATTCGACTTATCCCCTCTGACGCTTCGTTAACGTAAGGTATAGAAACTGCTGCACGCCAAACTTTTTCCGTTTTAGGTGCTGGGTTGACGTTTAATTAGGCTCTTAGGGTAACCATGATCAGCAAGTCGACGACTAACTTCTTGATGGGCTCGCTTTATATCGGTGGCATCGCTGCACAAGCGTTTAACTTTGTAGGACAGCGATTTCGCAACGGAATTAAATACTTTTTGTGGGTGCGCTGATGTGTACCGCAAGAACGCATCTGTGTCGATTGGCTTACGATAGAACGTAGTGCTTATTTTACCATTCTGCTTTCGCGCGAGACAGTCCAAGAACGGAAGTGTCCCTTCTGTCGACGCAATCTCTTTTGTAACTTGGATGCTGGGATCCAAGTTGTTAAGGTAACTATGGAATGCTTCCAATCTGTCACGTTTTATGATGACGAATGTATCATCGACACAACGCCACCATATCTTGGGCCGAAGAGCTACATTTTTTAGAGCTAACTCTTCAAAATGCTCCATGTATATATCCGCTAACACTGGGTAAATAGGTGAACCCATCGCTAAACCTTCCTTTCGCTTGTATAACTGTCCATCAAACAAGAAGTCGTTCATATTCATACAAATCGCTATACCGTTGACGATTTGCTGTACACTCAAGTTTGTGCGATCTGTCAATGTCGCGTCTGAATTAAGTGCATTTTTTGCTAATTCTATAGCGCTCGTGGTGTCCAAATTCGTGAACAAGGCGCTCACATCGAAACTAAACATCACCTCATCCTCGTCGAACGTTATTGTACTCAAACGACGAACGAAATCAAGAGTTCTCAATGAAACAGGTGTCTGAGTAAGCGTATGTATTATTCAGAATGTCAGGATTAATTCACTCGGGATGTTCCTGCGCTCAAAAGCACACACTGTAACTATTTTATTTCAATTCAATTTAATTTAATGGTCTAGAAAGCATATAGCTTTACAAAAACCACAGAATAATATGGGAATTACGAATAACATAGGTAGTAAAAACGAGATTTGTTTGCTTACTGAGCAATTCAGGAACCATGTAGAAATCTATAGGGCAAAAAACTGTTTTCGATCGGTAGAATGGCACATGTAAATCAATGGGGAAAAGATGTATAGTTTACTACGATGCAGGGGTTCAAAATTTCATAGCTTTTATGGTGTAGAATATATAGGTTAAATGTTTGAATTGGTCGACATGAAGTTGTCGAAGTTCGATTAGAATATATCCAAGTTGGGTGAATGTGCAACATTACAGGGTAGGGAGTTTCAGGTATAAAACACGTACCTATTATGAAGGTGCGAAGTGCATTCGCGATGAGCACTAATCAAGAGCCTTTGAGCAATATGCAGAACTCCACCCTCCGGCATACCACAAATGCGTGAAGCACAGAAGAGATCGACGACGACAATTGCGAACTCGTGATATGTCGGGTTTCGGATTGATTTCATTCAAACGGTTCGAGGGACAACATCTTCGGAAGAATGAGAAGATGGACAACGTCAGCTGCAATCGAATGACGTGCAATTTGTCAATGTTGGTCAAACGAGCCTGCACGACCCTCCTTAAATTGCCTGCTGTTTGTTGTTAAACATTGTACATAAGTCTGAATAAAACAGTCAGCATTGAGAGGTAGTCTATATGCGTGCATTCTGTAAGTAAGACGCATTTTCGGACTTTCCTGTGGTTTTATTAACCAAGATTCTCAATACATAAACACACACAGTCGTGGGCTGTACAGGATATCCCACTGCTCGAGACAATTTATTATAAGGCCACCAAAATGTTTGCTTTATTTTATGACTAACCCTTTGAGCGACGAAGGTCGAGGCTCAGACCTTCGATCGTTGGCGCCTTCGATCGTTGGCGCAATCAGGGTGACCCAAATTTACTAATCTACAGAATAATAAACGCGGCGTCCTACACAAATAGGAACACGTTTAAATATCCCTAATCACGTATTTTTACTGTCGTGTGCTATTTCCATCTAACGGGGACAGAAAAGCCCAAAACCTGTAAAGGAAGTGTGAGCATATAGGAAGCGAACATTAAAACCAAGTGTGATTTGGGGTCGGGGATAATCTAACTACTCACACAAATGTTCCAACAGCGTGAACGCTAGAGATCAGACAAATTCCCGTTATATTGCCAAGAATTCAAGGATGTATGGCTAAAAATGCGAGCACCTTAAAACATCACCGGATTACGGTAATAAGTAAAATTTAAGAATAGTATATAACCAGTATATCAAATTTTCGGATCATAAATGATGTTCTTTTTATGCTCTAAAAGTCGCCATACACAGAGCGGTAACTACAGATCGAGGTAGAGAATTCAAAATAAAGATGGCGAAGTGGCACCGGCGATTTATACACGAACCTGGGGTGTAGAGAGTTAGGGTATCTGCCTGCTACTAGCATACAACCCGCTTGAAACATGCGTATTAGTAGGGATTATGCGATGGTCTCAATTTTTTAAGCCAGGATACTGGTACGGCATATCCACCTTTCAGTAACAGGCCCAGCTGTCGCAATTGTTATTTTTACGTAACATTACGAAGGCCTATCACCATATTGGTCGGTCTGTTAAAAATTTTGTCGAAGAGGGTGATATCATTGAGCAGCCGGAGGGCATGGCTGTACCGCATACTCCATTGTAAGACGAATGTAGACGATCCTATTTTTCGTTCAGTATGCCGATGAGATTCTTCCAAATATTATTTGAAAATGCCCAACTCTATAATGGCCTGTCAATAAATATTCTGATTGCAAATTGTGCTAAACAGTTTTTCAATTAGCCAAACTCTATGGTCTTTGCTCACGGAGCTTCATGCCAAGCTTTTAGTTCCAATCAAATTTGAAAAGAATATTCTTGTCAAAATTGAGCATCTTGCATTTCGGTGTGTGGAAATAACATTTGGCGACCGCCCTAGGTGACACAATGTCCAAATACATTTGCAATCGCTCAAGATCTGCCGAAGAACCGCCAAATTTTCATATAATCCACCTTCAGAAGCATTGTGGATGTTATAAGTTGGTGTACATCACTTATGTACAGCAGGACACAAAGTGGATTCAGCCCAGATCCTTGAGTGGTTTATGAATACGTATATACGTCCTGTTATGGAATATTCCACCCAAGCCTGGGCACCATGGCTGAGGAAGGATATCGAACTATTTGATAGGATTTATCATCGTGCGAGAAAGTTGGTGTCCCGCTACAGAAATTTGCCTTTCATAGAGCAAATATTAAAACTAAATCTACATGATTTTACCCAACGAGGGATACTAAGTGACCTCCCGTTGGCATTCAAAATCTCGCATACTGAGAACCATCCCCTGAAACACTTGCTAAAGCCCAATGGCCTTACTCGAACACGAAAACATACAAAGGCTTTAAGCGTTCCGCATTCTCGATTGGATATTCGTCGAAATTGTTTCTCGGTAAGAATTTGTTTCACCTGGAACCTTTTGCCATATACCTGTCATCCTATGGTTATTGTTAAGCTTACTGCTTTTTCTACCATAAAAATTTCCGAGTTCTGAGTCGGCTAGTGATTTCAATCTTTTTAGACAACAGTCCATTTGAACCCTTGCGTTCGAACCTGATAGGTAGCGGCAAAACCAGGACACGAGTTGACAAGAGATTCCCAATGCATAAGTTTTGTATAAATATTTTGTTTACTTCGATCAAAATTGAGATTGTAAATATATACACTCCATTACCCGTGGTATCCCATTTGCGAAGTATCCGGCATTTCGAACATATCGTGGATGGACAATACAACAAATGCTGAAGTGCTTTCTCAAGCTGTCCTACAGAACATGTTTACTCCACAACGACAGCGCCACCTATGCTGGATTCGTCATGCCTACAGAATGGTAAATGGTCGTATTCCAAAAGATATATATTGAGGTGAACTGAAACAAGGAATTCGACCATTGGGCAGACCGCACTTGCGGTACAAATACGTTTGAAATAGATATGAATGATCTTGACATTGACCCTACAAGTTGGGAAGAACTTGCTCTTGACCGCTCAAATGGACTGTTTAGTGATTCAAAACGCTCTGCAGCATGAACGCCTAACGTGCTTATGATGTACATCCATGGTCGACATCCACCGAAGAACGCCAACAACCCATGTTAAATACACTCCTCTAGCGGTTACAAACTCAATAGTATAGCTCGGAGCCGTTTCCACTAAAGTTTCACCCAACGCACAAATATTTTCACATTCGCATTGTCCACATTGTGTCCTGTGTATTGAATGTGTTCTTCTATTTTTGATTTGTATATTGGTACCCACACATCTTGAAAGTCTTCCATACGTTTTCTCAGCTCTATTTTAAACGAGCTGAGTTCTCTAGGTACTATACTGCTTTATAGGGGCAAGATATTATACGCTGCTGCCAACACCGATTGAACAAGGTTAACGAGACCATAAAGGAGTTAAGTCCACGGTAAATTTCTCACTACTTACCCGAAAACACATCCACTTGTGCAAATGCCTCATGATCACACACCGAAACAAGTCACGAATCAAACACAAAAAGGAACTCTTTTGTTCATCAAAATACAGCAGTATACCGAAAATGGTATATACCGTTTCAAACTGAGAGAATAAAAATGTACAAGTTCCCGAAATTGGCTTTAAATAAAATCTACAATGGTACAAAAATAGAGCTCTACATGCAGTGAGGATAGCATTGTCACTCTGCGATGTATTTCCCAAATGTTTGGTTTATGTCTTGCGAGGCTTGCAAGAAGCGAATAGTCAAATCATTCTCTGTTCTTCCGACCGTTGAAATGGGAGATATCTCGAATACGTATGGCGACATCGGAGATTCTGGGTGACGAATAAGGCAAAGTTGAAGACGATGCCGAGCACACACTTGTTCTACCGCGGTGATAGGATTCCTTCCCGTGTTTGAGATTTTAAATCTGAAGGTTAAACTCAAACCCGTACCAACGTGCGTTGGCAAGGGACTGAGAAAACCCCATCGGGGACTTTTGCAGAAAACTAGTTTGGTCTCTAGCCACGTGATCAAACGGACAGCCCGGTTGTAAGCCATCAAGGGTCGCTTGCCAGTCCAATCGACACAAATCACTTGCAAATGATCTTCTGCGTTAATTTGTACAACCAAATCACAATTGCTCACAACCGCGGGAGCCACGTAGATGCTTCGACCGTATGGCCAAAATCGATATGTCCCAAAAACTTTGCTCGTGACATCTTGCGGAGGCATGAGAAGCTGTTTACGTTGCAGCATGCAAAACAGCTTGTTGTTGCGATATTTCAAGTCATTGAGCGGATACCAAGACCCAGTGCCTTCCTCCTTCCACGATAATAATGCTTTTTTGCACGCGAGTTCAACTTTATGGAAATCTTGTTTGGACATGACCGGTGGGAAACCGAACCCGTGAAGGTTCCGACTAAAGCAAATCCGAAAATGTAACATATTGTGAAGATTCAATTTTGTCATCTGATCACAAGGAAGCGTATAACAGGGACTAGGCTGAGAAATGGTATTATTGACCAATGAGAATCGCTTGATAATGGGTTCATATAATTCTTTGAATACCTCATAGGCATCTGGATCGCATGCCTGAGGATACATCTCATGAGGACAATAGGCGTTGATGCGAATACAGTGTGAGAGTGTTCCACCAAACACAGTCTTCCTCAGTTTCATCTCTTCTACAAGTGTTCGTGTCAGAAGATCGCGCACATAAGATGGATGTTTCCAAACTCTTTCCAGCAAATATTCAATTCGTTCCACTGGCATTACTTGGTGATTCAAATCAAGCATACCACATATCAATTCATGATGCAAAACTTTCAATCGACTCACACAGTTGAAAATATCGTTGATGTGATCCAGGAACACAGTTCTATAGCCTAGCGTCCTTGATTGGATCATAATCGTGTCTGGTGGCTCCGAAGCACAATTGTTTACGAGGACTGATATGGCGAATGCTGTTTCTTCAACACCTAACGTGGCAGACATATCTTCCATATGAGTAGAGATTAACTGTACCAGTATCGGGGCTCTGATGAATAGGCGCAACGAATCTCCGGGACGTATCAAAACATTGTCCATAACAGATCCGTCAACATAACGCGTGCCTTTTTGAGTCATTTCGGACAACAAACTTTCTGCTTGCTGGTACAAGAGACCAATCCGCCCGTCATTCGAACTGGCTACAATGTGCAGATGATGACCGTAATTGAACATGCCGCCAACATGTATTTGGAGGTCCTCAATCTTCCAAGATGCTACACTGCGACCAGCATCAGATGGAAAAAGACCCATATGATCGAGCCATGGCTTTGGGGGTTTACACTGCTTTAAGCCACGAGTAAAAATGTAGGTGCCGACGGTGTCTTGTTTAATGAGCGAATTGCGTCTATACATTTTCCCGAATTTCATTAGGACAGCGCTCAAGCGTTGATCATCGCCGCGATCCTTTATCCTGTTGATTGGAGTAAGTTTACCTGCTTGATTGATCAATGGCACATCGCCATCTTCGACAGGGTCCGATTGTTTACCCGAAGCATGGACTCCAGTATTTTGTTTGGCAGAATACGCAGACGGTAGAAAATGCGTCGCAACCGCGTTCTGAAGCCTTCTACTCAACAACGTACGAATTGTTTGTGCTTCTTTGGAGGTTAACGATTCTGGAAGCGGCACACTGTTTAAATTCCGACGCAACGATATCTCCGAATAGACACAACGGAAGTCTTCATCGGGTTTCACAGAAATGTCACTCGATTTGAGCAACAACTCGCATATCGTTGACGTGATCGTATTCAGGTCCAGATTGTCAAGGTCAGACTCGTTTTTGAGAACATTTAATCTATTTGGCTCAACAAGCTTGCAATAATTTTCGGAAATCACAAATGGTTCCGTTTTCACCACTGATTGAATTGGTTGTTGCCTCATGATAAGCGATCGAGATGCTTTTAGGCTGGGCAAGCTGAATGATTGATCATCCACCGCAAGACACAGTGGTGGGACTGAGGTTATTCCCGGGGGATCAGGTCTTATGTGAATTGAAGGTGGTCCACTAGCTACCGGCAGGCTAGATAGCACACAACTGATTGAGGTAGAATTTTCTTTCCCAGCAAACTTCGGACAAGAATCAAACACAAACGAAGAAAATGAATCCATTCTGGTGGTCTCCTCTTCATAACCGAGAAACTGGTTGTTCAATGTACGTTCCGTAGACCCAGCTAACAATTTTGACGATGCGTTTACACCGGGTCTTAACACAGAGAATTTCGTAGGCTCGACCATCAAATTTTGAATTTTTGTTTCAGTCAAACGTTCTGAATCGAGATCGGAATAGCTGCACGGAGAACAATGTCGTCCAGATAAAGAGGTGATACGAAGCTGTGGGTTAGACCTTGCCTGAAGTATTGTACTGCCGTCCGATGTGGTTTGACAGTCACTATTGATCAAACCCATCAAAGAACGATCATACACAGACAACAGTTCGCCAGAACTAGAACAGGGGTCTCGTTGTGAGTTGTTAGTAGGAAAAGAAAGGAGGCTTTTTGGATGCTTTTTCACTGAGGTGTGAAGCGCAACAAGTGATGCAGCGGTGGAAACTAGGTGGATGGGATTTCCAGACGATGCGTTAGCTGTGTATGATCCGCAATGTGCACTGATTGTTGGACACCGTTTGTCAATCATTGGTACGACTTTAGTTCTCCATCCGCGAACTTTCCCATTGCGAGAGCGTGACCAACCATGTGATGAGGGATTACCAGCGGGGATTTTCCGAGACAAGGACAAACAAGAGCTGTATTGCCCAACATTTAATGCAGAGTTAGTTAGCATAGAAAAACGAGTAGGAGCTTGGGGTCTTCTGGTATTGAAATAGGTCTTTCTCCATAGGTCAGATCGCGTCAGTCGAGCTCTGGGTGTGGATGTTTTCGGATCAAATGCGTCATCATGTGTGTTACTCGATGAAAAATCAGGTAACGTAATACTTCTGTTGATTAATTCTAAGGAAGATGTTGGACTGAATTGTTTCGGAGGTTCTGCATAGTCACCGACTTGCTTCAAGGAAGCTAATCCATGAAATGGTTCATCATGTAAGTTCACCAGTACATGGGCTTCGAAATTAATTTTTATTGGCAGCAAAGTAATGCACTTAGAATGCCTCTGTTGATGGTTTGATGCTTGGAGAGTCAAGCTTCCGACTGGAAGATTTCTAAGCTGACTGTCGCCACATTGACCTGCTGTTTCAAAAAGTGTATCACAGAGCGGATTATCGATATTATCCTCACTGATTGAAGATATTTTATTCACACCAAAAGACGGTGAAGATAGCGGCGGCACTTCTCCGGTAGATAATGCAAATATAGATCCGGTATTAGGTTCTGTGCAAGTTATACAGGAATTCGAGCGGACCGGTTGTAAGGTGCAATCGCGTGGATCCAATACGCTCGTCGCAACATTTCCGGAACACAAGCGACACTTAAAGAGCGTGGATGGGCAAAACATTCCTTTTGAACTTCCGGACTCGTGAACAGGTGGTGAATTTCATCAAATTCCAGTGGAAAAAAGGCAAGTAGGCATAATCGTATCGATTCGAAATTCGAAAACAATGACCTTCAGATCACAAGCTACAGATTACAAGGTCACAGCTGAATATGAGTGTTTTCTGTTCAAGACAAAGTCAACCGAGATAGGACAGGTGAAAATTGGTTATAAGTAACCCGGACCTCTTTCGTGAAGGGTGTAAAATAAAAAAATAATGAAATCTAAATATAGCGACTCTAGTTCCAAATTATTATATAATGTTATTCCTGAGATACTGACTCGGCCGGTGAGAAAAATAATGACCGGCATTGGAAAGCCGGTTGAAAGCTTATTTTACTTCACGTAATCGCTACAGCCTGAAATCCATTTTAGAGATGGAATATTCTTACGCATGAAGTGATCATTGCGTGAACACAAGCCAGCGTTTCATGGGCATAATGGGGAGTTATCGGTGGCTGGAAGACAATAACGAACTCAATTTTAGAAAAAAAAACTTCAAGAGAAAATCACACCAAGGTTCGTAACGAAGTTTCGAGAGCGCAACGAAAAACAAAACTACACATTCAAGATTCAATTATTTTGGTTGAGTAACAACAGAATATACGTGTGTATATAGGAAGGAAATCTTCAAGCACATGACCGAGTGTCCGCTGAGCTTGCAGACTATTCGTCGCCGAATTAAACGAAACTGCAACCGCGTAAATTCGTGCGAAGCGAATGGACCATGAAATTCACCCGTTTTCACATTATATTCTAAAGTAGATGTTGTTTGCCGCGGCGCCATTGCGAGTTCTCTGCTGATTGTAGAATGAACGGTATCTCATTGGTCATTACCTCTAAGGATGAGCAATTGTGCAGTAGTTTTGTAATGCGCAGGCAACACTGTGGTACATTAAACTGCCACCGGTATCGAGCTCCATGTGTAAACATGCCGGAGTCTCACTGTCATTTTCTATTTTATCCTTTTTCATGTGAGGTTTACGACTGCGCGAAACTTTGCATGGATCCAGGCTTACGATCTAATACTATATATTAATCAATAGGTATCCGAAAATGCCTGCATTCATTAAGTAATGATTACACTGAATGCTTTCCGTAGCTAGGGTTGAAATTTGGTTCTGGTAAAACTGACGCTCAGTGTGCGTCACGAAGAAGAAATTCTGGTCCTGTATTTACGAAGTTAATCGATGCACATGCATTTTCATACCGTTAAACAGTCTGTTCGTGATTTCATAATTTCTACAGGGTATTTTATCAAAGTTGGTTTTGACTACTTTCGAGCAACTATATTTCGGTCACGATAATTGTGCATCTAGATTCAAGATTCCATCAGATGCCAATTGCAAAATATCTTCGAATTCTAGCTGTGAATTTCAAAAACTGTTCGATGAAAGTTCAGAAATTTATTCACGAATGAGATGAGGGCCAAAAAGCTATGCTTTACAAGATCCACAAAAATGTAGATTGCGTAGGATGGTAAATTGTCATTAAATATTGTTGAGGATCATTATCATCAAACAAAATTGCTCAACGGTGTCAGATAGCTTCATGTGATTAGGTAAACTGTAACACAATCGTACTGCGCTGATGACGAAAGCGTATTCACGGTAATCGATTGGAATATGTTTGGGACCGATCGTGTATTCATAATGCGAAGATATTTGAGTGCAATCAGTTAGAGTAGTTTTTGGGTAACGTTTCACTTCTGACACAGAAGCTTCGTCAGACGACGGGTGATAGTCAGGACAGGGAACATGATTAAGTAGTAGTCAATCCCCCACCTGATGTGACCTTACCGCTAAACAGCCTGCAGTACGCCTACAGTGTGTCACGTATTTACGGTAGTTCAATCTGACATGTTCATATAGTGCGAGTAGGTGACAACGCAGCTGTGTATTAGGCGAGAGGTGTAATAATTGTGTGCATGGATGAGTTTTCGGCGTGAGGACTGTTCAAATAAAATGAGTGCTCCTTGTTATCATCAGTATTGGGCTGAATGGATGGTTAGAATTCACAGGCGCATTTCGTATGGATGATTGGAAAGTGCCACTGCGCAGTGGATTTCCCAATGGATAAATATCCATTTTCAAACGGGGTTCACATGCTTGTAGTGTATTCCATATGCGGATAAAAGTGAGATGAGCTCAGCTCAGCAAGTGTTATTAGCGTCGAACGAACCAAGAGCCTCGCTAAAGAGACCCAGGTTGTTTTCACCTTTGTTAGCAACAAGTCGACGCTGCGTTGTATTTTTTAGTTAGACAGAATAATGATATCAAAATATTTCCCGCAATAGATAGGTTGAATAACAGTTCGTCCTTAAACAAGTTGCGCTTGTATGCCACTGTTGGGCAGGATTGGTACGACCAACCTGTTCAATCACATGAGCCCCCACTCATGTAGACTGCGTTTAAAACCCATGACCATGAATATAAAAGCTCATTTGCATGCATCGTACTCTCTACTTTATGAGTACAAACAGCACGAAACTGGTCGTGGTGTGTGTGTGTGTGATGCAGATGCATGCAAATGAGCTTTTACATTCGTCGTTAGATTTATTGTTGAGCGATAATAAGATACATTCCACAATGTTCAGTATCATTTGATTATCTTGAGACAAGGCACGTCCAAATATCGTTAGGAACACTCTATTTCCCGTAGTGATCACTTAAACAGGACCCAGATGAGAGCTTGCTGTCGAAGCTCAGTACCGGATCTGTGGGGGCCCCGTCTGGCAAACATCAGTTTCAAGGTCAAGGCTTTTGATGTCTGTAAAGTGCGATGATTGGGACAAGCAGGATAACAGAATAAAAAAAAGTTGGCGGAAATCAATTCCCATTCATTTCACTAATAATTTCATCTAATTTGGGAACAAGACATTCACAACTCCTTATACAAGCTCAGATTGATATACGAGTTTTCACTATTATTATCACGAAATTATGTAGTTACTCGTTCCACTGCAAATTCAATAAGGAAAAACGTTACCGGATTTGTTCAAGTTATGATTGACTGCAATTCTAGTTTATACCCAGAATAAAATCGCTGGACGAAACGACACGAATGCAGTGTCGTCAGGTTCATTCAATAATGGTTACTGCATGTCAGAAAATGGAAAAGAACGCCGGCTCGGATTGTCCTAAGTTACAGTTGAGAAGGATAACAGGAGGTGAGATTAGTGCTCCCTCAGAGGAATCAATCGTCGCTGAAATGAAAAGCCATGTAGTGTGAATGTGGATGTTTGATCATAAGAGGGTTGACCGATCGACCATTGTGAGGATATATCCTCCAAATGTTGGGTGTGCCAATGGATTGCACGGATGTGCAATCATGCAGTACTTCTGTGCTGTGCACCTAACATCGTGTTAAATTGATTTGGGAATTCTACTGAGGTGCAAGTGGAATCCCACTGGAGTCTCACTGTCATTTCATATTTTTATATCTGTCTAGACAGGATGGTATCTTAGCCCACGTGCAGTCTAGGAGTGTGCGGCAGTTTGCCAGGATCAGGCTTGTGATTCCACACATACATACTGTGCCAGTCGTCAGCCGTCAAAAGTACTATAAAGGCATACCGGTACACATTGTCCAATTAACACGGACAACACAAAAAAATGCGATTCATCAAAAAGTGTAAATTCAGTAACTTTACAAATAATCTAGCTATAATGTACGGTGTAAAGTCACGAGCACAGAGAGCAAAAAAAGTTAGATAGACTGCAAAGGGACTGATATAGTATCAAGTTTCCTCGGTATGGTATGAAAGCACAGGCCTAATCCAGGCAAAGTGCCGCACAGTCAGAGACTGCACCTTTGAATTAATTTAACTATGTGCAATCGGCCAGTAAAAATGCAGGAGTGCTTTCTAAAGATAGTCTATAGAGCATGTTCACTGTACTAGGATAGCGTCGCCTATGCTGACGGGCCATGTGAACAGAATGGGCAACGGTTGTATAATAAAAGATTTACTCTATGGTGAGTTAAAATCAAGAGGTCGACTTTTGACCAGGCCACATTTGCATTGCAAAGAGGTCGGCAAAAGAGATTTGAAAGCTCTTGACCCCACGAGTTGGGAAGAACTTGGTCGTGACGGCTCACTTTCGAGGTACTGTTTACGGCGTCATCTCCAAGCTGGAGAGAAGCCCATACTGCCCTTGGCTGCTGAGCGCCGAGAGCGTGGAAATGTAGCTGCCCAACCAAATACGGCGTATCGCTGTAAACGTTGCGGGAGCAATTGTCGCTCCCGAATCGGATTGTTCAATCATGTGAAACCATGTGGAGTGTGAGATCATAGTGCGTCTGCAATGTACGTAGATGGTCGACACCGACCGGGTGAGTTCAATCGGCTAAGGTGAGGGTGATATATCACTTGAACAGAGCGGGCACGGCACATACACACCAGCATCCTGAAGTCATGACTATGTGCTCGGGGAAAAGCTGGTTTAGCAAAACGCATTCGTAGTTTTTCATGCATCAATCGCAGCAGTGCATGGGTGACAAGTATCGAACGCGTAACTGTCATACTAGCAGGACAATAAAATTATAAATAGATAGACTTAAACTGCCGCAAAATCTGCAGAAGAGTAAGCACAGAGAAATTGAGCAGATTTTCTGTTAAAGATACACATAACATCCAGAGAGGTCTATGTATGTTAAATTGTTTTTCTATAGATTTACCGAAGCTGTCCGCTAACTTCAACGATAAGACAGAGACAGTGATTACTGAGGACCTGTTGGCCTCCATCAGTCGATGTCGACCATGGATGTACATCAGAATCGCATGAATTTTCATATTCTACAGCTTTTGGAATGACTAAACAGTTCGATTCGGGAGGAACAATCTCTCCCGCAGCGGTTGCAACGATAGTCAGAACTCAGTTGTAGGGCGTCAGTTGCACGCCGGCGGCGTGATCTGCGTTCAGCAGCCAAGAACGGTATCTGCTCCTCCCCAGCTTGCAGACGACGCTTTACACAATGCCTCCAAAGTGAGCGGTCAAGAGCAAGTTCTTCCCAACTCGCCAGGTCAATGCCAAGAGCTTTCATATCTCTTATGCAAACGTCTTTGTAGCGCAAGTGCGGTCGACTTCCTAATTGCAACTCACCATAGAGTAGATCTTTCGAAATACGACCATTTTCCTTTCTGTACAAAGAACCTAGAGACATTTAATTCTACTTTTTCAGATTCCAGTTTCATATCCGTACAACAACGATCTTTTACCTCTAACACTAGCTCAAAAGCAACTAAACACAAAAAGCAGCAATAATAACCAGTGATCGTTATATTAATAGCAAAGCTGTACAACGTGAAAAAAATACAAAATTAGCATGTGCTTGAGTGACGTGTGAGTTGTTTCGCTTGTTCCACCATATGATTCAGTTGTTGCTTCGCTTTACGGTACAATTGTTTTGAGCTTCCCTTAAGCGGTCGGATGAAATCGAGAAATCGTCGACACTCATGCATGGAGAACAGAAGCAAATCGTGGTCCGACTTGTGCTGGTACGCTGGCAGCAGATTGCGCGCTGTTCTCGCCAGCTGAACAAAACGAATGGTCAAGCGACAACGAGACGAGCCGTGAGTCATCTTTCGCAAATGCAAACACACGTGATTCATTACGAAGCGTCCCTGTGCGTGGGTCCAAGCGGCGTCCACGTTGCTAGATTGGTTGAAACCACGCTTTCGTGATTTGACCGTACTCACATCGTTTGACACAGTCGGTTGAACGCCACAATGTTCAAAACGGGACCCACACCAATGACAAAACACTTGAAGGATTAGTTTGCAAGATGCATCGGCGTTGTCGGCCAAAATTGGCTCAAAAGGCGACCGACACTCGGAGTGGGGAGACCAGTGGTTGATAAATTCGGTGTGCGATGAAAATGCTCGGTTGCATTGGGAACAAACAACGTCACGCCCGAGCAATATGTTGCGAACCGCTAGCAGCTTGCCGAATGCATACTCTGGACGTAATAGTGGATGGTGTGATTGGTTGTGGTATGCACACATGAGCTGAGCAATTACAAACATTGAGCATGATTAGGGTGTGAAGCGGATATGTTGAGAAATGGGCGTTCAACAACAGAGGAGGAAAGTGATCATGCGATAAATGAGAAGAAGCTTATAACATATTACTAAAGAGACTGAATCTCGTTGTCAGATCAGGACCGGACTCAAAAGTGAATTCTAAATTCTGGCAAAGCAACAGACTAGGATGATGACTAACTGAAACAAAAATATAACGAAGTGAGGGCAGGGGAGTCGTTACGAATGATATTTCTTCTTCACATCAAGTCAGTGGTTTCATTAACATTAAAAGGTAAATGCAATATATGAGATCACAAGGTTGAAACCCGGCATAGTGCCGCGCAACCATGAAGGCTAAGATACTGTCAGGTTTTCCAGGCGCAAACGGATAAACCTAGTGAAATACCAGCGTGTTTCCCAATGCAACTCACTACCGATGACAAATCAATTTATCACGGTATTACCGCGCAGTACACAAGTACTGCACGCAATGGAACATTTGTGCAGGTGATACGAATTTCCAAAATAGATTGGACTTTCGCGGGTATTTTACGACAGTTGCGGTGGTCAGATTACATCTATACAGTGTTCGGTTTTTAAGTCGATTTTTCAGAAAGAGTAACTGATGCAGACAACCGGGGTATGGTATCGAAAGCAAAAACCTGATGCAGGCAAAGTGCCGTACAGTCAGAGACTTTACGTGGGTTAAGATACTGTCAGGTTGCCCAGGCCTAGACAGATATGACAAAAGAAATAGAAAGACAACCAATCACTACGAAACTTTGGGACGATCACCACACAATTACACATTTAAAATGACATCGATCGACTGAAAAAGACGGTCGCATCTCTCAGGAAAACTATTGCAGCAATAGCAAGGAAATGATGGAAATTCACACATTTGGTTTGGACTGAAATCTTTGTTTACCACTATTTCGGGATCATACTTTCTTCACCTGATGTGGCGTGTACGTGAAGGGTCAAGAGTTGTTTCAAAGTTGCCTAACGTAGTATGTGTGTATGTATGAAATAACAAGCCTGATCCAGGCAAAGTCCGAACAGTGCCGTACGTCAGAGACTTTACGTGGGTTAAGATACTGTCAGGTTGCCCAGGCATAGACAGATATGGGAAAAGAAAGTCGCAATGGCAGTGAACCTCCAGCGTATTTCAGCATGCACTTCACTACCGGTGGTCAATCAATTTAGCACGGTATTAGCCGCACAGCACAGAAGTACTGCACGATCGCACATTCGTCCGACAGTAAAGTTGGTGTGACGCGTACGATTTTTCATATATTGTGAGGTGAAATACGGATCACACTAACCTTATCCGGGAAGATGAGATGACATACAGGACAGACGACCACCAACTCTTCAAAAATCCACGCGGTTTCCGGCACTGAGGGGTTGAATATGACACGTGGCTCGTAAAGCAACAACGCCTTCTCGTTTAGCGTACCATCACCGCTTTCGGTGGAGGATAATTTGTAGCGACTGCATGAATTATGATCAGATTTCCTCAGGTGATCCATTGCATGGGATCGCTTCGAGGTTGAGAAGACGCAGCTGTCACATATGAATGAAAAAGATTGCCACGAGAGCGGTTCGTCTGGATCGGGGTTTGACTCTCCGAATAGAACAGCTTGCGTTAAATTGCTGTAACAATCCGTGAAGTCCTTGTCACTGGGAGCAACACGCCGTTTTTTCGCTGGAGGCATGGCCGACGGGTGGGAAGAAATTTGAGGAGGATTTGGTTCATCAGCGAAAGGGTATTCAGTGCAATTTGTAACGCGAAGTTTCGGGGGAAAGTCCTTGTGCAGCACATCAATTGCATGAACAACGGGGTCGCGTTGGATAGCCGTGTTCCAGCGTAACATAAAGTCTAGACGAGCATTGTGCAGTTCCCGAACGGGGTAGGGCGAGAACACGTGACCCGAAGACATGGATCTATACTAAGGACGAGCAACTAGAACAACAACAAAAACACGACAGGGATGAAAAATGCCATGTCAATAGAGTTATAAAACGTTACACGATTCGTGCGTGTTTGAATCGAGGTGTATACAGATTCAATAGTCTAGGCCTGGGCAACTTGACAGTATCTTAGCCCACGTGCAGTCTCTGACTGTGCGGCACTTTGCCTGGATCAGGCTTGTGCTTTCATACCAATAGCTTTTAAGTCCAGCACTTCTCCATCATTTCAAAATGTTATCGTGCCATGGTTGTATGAAAGTTAAGAATTCGGTAAGTGTCAGTGGTTTAATCCTGTCAATGTTGATGATGACTGCTCGTGGAGCGTACGTATGTATGTATGAAGTCACAAGCCTGATCGAGGCAAAGTGACGCACAGTCATAGACTGCACGTGGGCTAAGATACTGTCAGGTTGCTCATGCCTAGACAGATATAAGAAAGAAAATAGAGATGGTAGCGAGACTCCAGCATGTTTCAGCAAGCAGCTCACTACCGGTGGCCAATCAATTTAGCACGGTGTTAGCCGCACAGCACGAAAGTGCTGCACATAACAAGATTTACACATAATGGAACTTGCGAAAATAATCGAGGATTATTAGTAGGTTTCAACAGCAGATAGCTAGGTATGATCCTTAATCCACTCCTTAAACAATTGAGACTGAAGATCTACGATTAATAACTGCGATCGGCATCTGTTCAAATGTAAGATAAAAACGCGGAAGCCCAACATGTCTGGTTTAGATAAATAATTATAGGAAACGGACAAAACGAAGAAATCGTTGAAATATTTAACGAACAATGATTACATCCGACTTTGCTACCCAGGTGTGGGAAAACTCAATCATTTCACTGTCTTCATTATAATCTTTTCGCTCGTGTAACTACCGTCCGTTTGTCAGAGACACAAATTTAATCTTACCGCTTCAGACCTAGGGTACAAGGATGCCAGTTTACGCAGTGCCTACGCAATAAATTTTGCTAGAAGACATCAGAAAGCACCTTATTAGGGTGAAATGAAAACGATGTCATAAAGTCCGCAAAGCAAAAAGTACACCGACTCTAAAGGTATATAAAACAGTTTTGTACACAGCAGCCAACAAGGGACAAAGGGCGAAAAGATCATTAAGAATCTTGTTGTTCAGATGGTGTTCGCCGAGCTTGTGTAGTTGTTGGTGGACGTTTCGTCATCAGGCTAGATGACATCATCAGCAGAACTTCTTTCGAAGTGACTTGAAATTGGTATTCATCGGTTTTTATAAGGTCCGTCTGTCCGTTCGCCATCACGCCCGTTGGTTGGTGGAATTCATGTGTTGCAATCTTGTCCATCGCGTTTTCATTGGTACATAGGTTGTAGCCAATTGAAGGTGTGGTTGATTGATGTCGTTTGTTGAGGCCACAAACACCTACAGGATGACGCGTGTACACTGAGCAAGCATACTATTGTCTTTGTATGCATGAATCGCAAGCCTAATCCAAGCAAAGTTTCTCACAGTTAGAAACTGTACGTGGGCTAAAATACGGTCAGGTTTCCCAGGCTTATACAGATATAGGAAAGGGGAAATGGCAGTGAGACTCCAGTGTGCTGTTCATTACCATCGGGAAATCAATTTAACACGGTCTTAGCTGCATAATACAGAAGTATTGCACATCCGTGCACAGCAGCACCGTTAGGCGATAGAGTACCAATAAATATCTTTGTCAAAAGCGGAGAGTCATTTACAAACCGCATTTTCATTTTAAAATATCGACTGTTTTGACACTCATAATCACCATCATCATGGACAGCGGTAGCAAGTACCCAATGCTTATCTGACATACAACTATGACATGTTACAATCCTAATGAGATGGAAAGGAATAAGACTTTAAAAGCTACTGAAATTTTAGAAAATTAACACGCTAAGATGAGGTGACTACATATACTCATTCATTCATACATACATATTCGGACAGAGGTGAAAATATTGCTCAATGAATAATGCTACAAGCTTGGAACCGCACAGTCTTAGACAGCACGTGGGCCCGGATGTGCAATCGTACAGTACTTCTGTGATGTGAGGCAAACACCGTGTTAAATTGATTGGCCACGGACAGTGAGCTGCATGCTGAAACATGCAGGTGTCTCACTACCATTTTTATTCTCTATTTTTATCTGTCTAGGCCTGGGCAACTTGATAGTAATAACGGCAACGTGCAGTCATTGACTGTGCGGCATTTTGCCTGGATCAGACTTGTGCTTTCATGCCATACCATACCGTGGGCTGAAATACTTTAAGACATAAAAAGGTAAGAGCAAAAAAGCGTCAGATTGTAGTGTGCACACACACGTAGTTCTTTATCAGTGGCAATGCATTTGGCACGGTGTTGCACGTGTAGCGCAGAAGTACTTCACAACTGCATATCCATGTACAAAACCCACTTAAAGAGGTAGAGTATTTTTAAATGAGCATTCATTGGAAGGATTTATCCAATATATTCAAAGAAAAAAAACAAAGTGATAACCTGGCAAAATATAAGACCAACATTACCTAAAAATAACTTGAAGAGAAGCAATAGCACTAGTGGTCTCTTCTAGGGGACTGCCCCCACAAAGGATGTTGGCTCCAGCCCTCGCAGCAACGCTGCTTAATTAACGCGTGTTTCTTGCAACAAGCAATTAGATTGATAATTTCTTGCTGGCATTTGTCCTCTTCATAATTGTTGCCTGAAATTGTTGGCGTGACTTTAAGACTTACGAGCGAGACAATTTTGAATTACACATGCCAGAGAATGACAGATTTCAGTAGTCGAGACCTGTAGAATAAAAATAGCTTTGAGGAAAATTCAATATTTTTGATAACTAAAAAAGATGAAATAAAAGCAGATACGTGGACACAACTGCTCAAACTACGAGAAGTAATTTCCTCGGAAAAACTGGGTTGAGATAGAAAGATATCATTATCACCCTTAAGCATCACTGTCATCATGCAGCAACGTTTCGGAGCCAGACAAATTGTCAAGCATCATGAAACAAGAAAAGCAGATAAATAAACGCGTAAAATGAAAGCGGGCAAGCGGTATATAAAGACCTGCGTAAAAGCAGCTTGTTTTTGTAGTCTTACCCCACGTGACTGCGATTTTTTAATTTGTCTTTCTGTATCAAATATGATGCAATCGTATATGATGAGAATAATGACACAATGAACTACATCGGTCCAAGGATTTGTGTTTTCAGAAATATTGCGTAAGGTTTCCAAACAATTATTAGCCGGATGTTTTACACTCCAACCAGGCAAACGAAATACGGCTGGCTTGCCGAAATACCTCCACGTGGTGCCAGCTGGGTGGGCTCGGTTCTCCGAGCTCAGCGAAAGGTTCGGCGGTGGTGTCTGAGGGTGTGGTGGGTTTTCGCCTGGCAAGCGTTCTCCCTATAAAAAGCCACAAAATCCAATGATGACATCACGACGCGGCGGATGTGACTCGCCGCTCCAAAAGTCACTGCCCCTTGTCCTATCCAAGGACATTGTATGGTGCACAGGCAAAAACTGAAGTCACCAACCTATCAACGGGGTTATCGGGCTCCGAACTGGAAATTCCCAGAAAAGGGCGTATGAACCGCTTCGTCGGTCACCGGCCACCGATAGGTGCGAACCTCTCTCGCTCCACTGCCTTGTGGGTAAAGGCTCGGGGTGGGACCCCCTAAACGAAATCTCCCCTACTTCGGTGTAGGCAACCGGGTAGTATCATGCCTACGTTCAACGATGCCGATGACAACTCTTTGTACCCCCCTTCTCGCTTTGTACATCTCATTGTTTATGTTGAACGGCACTATATCTGTATCAGATTGTGCAAATATA
>JACCGJ010012934.1:0-15053 GCA_013407085.1 Atriophallophorus winterbourni
TATGGTTATTTTGATCGCCCAGGTACAATTAACACATAGAAACATTGCATATTCTAATTTAATAAGTGATCACCTATATACATATTATTGATGTTCATTCCCTAATACAGTTCATCGTATCAGAAATCATCGACGGAGAAAAAGAAACGTTCTACAAGCATAGTGAGTTCGTTTGCAACGAAAAATATGTTCTTAAATGTTTATTTTCTTGATGATGGATAATTATAATTGGTGTGGAGTTGCTTACTTTGACGATAGATGTCTACAGTGTGTATGTCGTTAGTTCGAACATCGCATTTGATACTTGGAATCCACGGTCATAATCAATCGATTAACATTTCCCATTGCAAACTTTGGATGGATGAGGATAATATATCTAATTTGAAAGGTTTTAACTTGAAATTGGCTTTGTTTTGTAAAACTACATTGCAATATTTAAGACCTACATTCAAATCTACTCGAATGGTCGCGTCAAAGCGATAAAAATGATGTATAATTGCGCACACTATTCACGACACATTTCTCGAGGCTTTCCGAGTCATTGTCGTGAAGGCGGCTGATTCAACTGTGTGAAAGCCACATCGATTTTTAAACTTGCTAAAGGGTAACTCTTAGATCCCTTTTGATAAAATTCCACCAAGTGGTCATTGCTATAAAGCTCATGGAAAATGTACGGTAATTGTCGCCATCTCTTATCGGATCCTCATTCTTACATTGCGCGCCTTTTGCAATCAAGCCTCCCCATTTAGTACAGACGCCTTTCAACAGTAATGAAGAAGTAATCTACGAATGTGTGCACTTGTAATCATATTGATCTCCTCGATGACTTTTTTCGTCCCCACTGTGCTGTGCTGGATCCATCTATTTCTTAATTAGGCTGCTCAAACTTTTACGTTGCACGAAATACCTCTTTTTGTTAGGCAACGATGAGGAAGCAATCCTACATTCAATCGGTCTCCCTGCAACTTCACGTAGACATCCATTCGTTAACCTTTACGACGTTTAACACATTTGAAAAAACTCTCCTTGATAATCAATGTAAATAACTAATAAATCACAAAAATATAAATAAAAAAAATATCTTGTGATACCATCCGAGTTAATATACTGATAATTTTTAACCTAATTGTCTAGCTCAGTATTATGTAGTAGCCATTCGACCTGACACAGCCAGCTTCTTCAGCAAATGTTGATCGTCAGAAAAGGAAACATATACTAAATACCACTTCGGCCACCCCATTTATCTAATTGGTCTTACCCCTGAACAGCGTATTAAATCGTTGGTATATCAGGTGATGTAAACGAACTCAAAATCAAATAGCCCATCCATCTAGTGCACCGTGAATTCGGTTGTCAATTGATATTGAGTCACATGAACAAAAAATGAAACGAAAGTTAAACTGAAATGAACCGTTTTATGTATATCAGTATGTATATCAGTATATCAGTATATCAGTATGTATATCAGTAAGTATCAGTATCAGTTGCTCCAACGGACAAAACTTCATTGAGGTCATATCTGTGCAATATTTTTTGATAATATGGATCTTTTCTGAAAGGCTCCGCCATTGCAACTAATGTAAGATCCCACCAGAATAGCGTGGCGGGCTACAATTCGTTCATTTAACAGATAAAACTGAACAATGTCATACCGCAAACGATGTAACGTATAGCCTTAGCGGAAGTTCAGTCTCTGCATGTGTAAATTTTAAAAGATAACGGCGCGTGCCTTCTTGACGCTTATTACCCCGCTTAGAATGTTGTAGTAGGCTTCGGCTTTTTGTGTATAAACACCTGACACGAGATTGACAACATTCTCGCCATGGTTAGCAGGTTCGTGTGTACAACGGATTCCAGCGGTGTTGTTGATTAAATCGTAAAGTGTCAACATGATAGAACCTAGCGCAATCGCTTTGAATTTCACTTGCTGCAAGATTTCCATTGATATATTGGGTTCCGCCTTCATAAATACTACCTTCATTACTCTTTGAACGCAAATGTCCATTTGGAAGATAGCAGTGCCCGGGAAACTTCATCTCAAGGTCACAGAAGTGAAATCGGATTTCGTATTTGTCACCACTTGCGCTCATATTTTGACCAATTAGAACTCAATAACAATATATTAAGCTAGTTTTGAAGATTGATAAGTGCTTTGCTTCAGCAATAGAGGAGAATATGCGTAGCTCAGGATGAGGATGTTGATCAGGTGGTGTTCGCCGAGCTTGTATTGTTGTTGTAGGACGTTTCGTCATCAAGCTAGATGACATCATCAGCAGAACTTCGTTCGAAGTGACTTAAAATTGGTATTCATCGGTTTTTATAAGGTTCGCCTGTTCGTTCGCCATCACTCCCGTTGGTTGGTGGAATTCATATGTTGCATTCTTGTCCATCGAGTTTTCATTGGTCCATAGGTTGTAGCCAATTGAAGGTGCTGGTTGATTGATGTCGTTGTTGAGTGCCACGCTTCGATGAATTCTCGCGCTCGTCGGTTGTTTTCTTTGGCTAAAATCTTCGCGTTGTCCCAATCGAATTGGTGTCCGAATTGATCCACATGTATTGAAATCAATGACCTTGGGTCGTGCCTTCGTACAGCTAACCGGTGTTCGTGTAGTCTTGTGCTCAACTTGCGGCCGGTTTGTCCGATGTAGTTCTTCTCGCAATATCTGCACGTAATCTTGTAGACAATATTCGTTTGTTCTTCCTTTGCCACTTTGTCTTTTATATTGTTGAAGTGTTTGCGTAATGTTGACACGGGTTTGTGCGCGACCTCTATTCCAAATGGCCGAAGGACTCGAGCTGCGATTTCTGATATATTCTGCACATAAGGAAGAGCGCGTCTAACTGTGTTTTCGTCATCGTTTCTTTGCTGGTTACGGTTGGACTTGTGGCGTAGTACGAAGCTTCTTGGGTATCCATTCTTTTGGAACACTTTGAACAGGTATTCTTCTTCTTGTCTTCTCAGTTCCGGCGTGCTGCAATGTGTTGCTGCTCTTTTGAATAGGGTTCTAATGCAGCTACGTTTATGGCTGGTTGGATGCTTGCTGTGGAAGTTCAAGACTTGATCCGTGTGTGTATTCTTCCTGTAGACACTGGTCTCTAAATTTCCTTCGCTTGTTCGTCTCACTTGAACGTCCAGGAATGCCAGGCAGCTGTCAACTTCAGTTTCTCTGGTAAATTGGATTCCCCTGAATACGCAGTTCAGTAGTCGATGCGATTCGTCCAGTTCAGTTCTTTTCATGATCACAAATGTGTCGTCAACATAGCGGAGCCATAGTTTTGGCCGTATTATTGGTAGAGCGATCCGTTCCAAGCGTTGCATGACTGCTTCGGCAATTAGGCTGGAAATCGGTGATCCCATTGGTGTTCCTCGAATTTGCTCGTAGATTTTACCATTGAACTTGAAGTGTGTTTGAAGGCACAGCTCGATCAATTCCATAAAACTATCACGTGTTAATCGATTTCCGTTGTGGTCAGTTCCTTTTTCGTACAGCAACGATGATATGATTTGCTTTGCGAGTGTTTGATCGATTGATGTGAATAACGCCGTTACGTCGAAAGAAACCATTATTTCATCTTCATCGATCTTCACATTCTTCAATTTCTGGAGGAATTGTTCTGCCGAGTTGACGGCGTGTTCCGAGTTTGACACCAGATATAACAGTCTTCTTCGCAATTCTTTCGATAACTTGTAATTCGGCCCTCCTGGTAAGGAAACGATCGGGCGTAGTGGAATATTCTCTTTGTGTATTTTGGGTAATCCGTAGAATCTTGGTATAGTTGAGTCTTCTGGTTTCACTCGTGCCTGTTCCATTCCATTCAGTTGTCCCATAAACTTCAATTTCTTCAAGGTCGCGTTGATTTTGTTTTCAAGTCGTTTGGTCAGGTCTTCGTTCATTTGTCTGTATGTTGTTGTATCCTGGAGTAGTTGTTCAGCGTTCTCGATATAATCTGCCTTGTTCATTACTACGGTAGTTCTTCCTTTGTCGGCGGGGAGGATGACTATGTTTCGATCTTGTTTCAGTCTGTTCAAAGCTTTGGTTTCTTGTTTATTGAGTGTATTATGTTCCAAGTTCCTGGTGAGCGCCGGTACAATTCGTTGACGGACTTCTTCTTGAGCGTCTTCTGTCAAAGTGTGGGATTTCATTATTGACTCCAAATTGGCTACGAATTCAGTATGATCGGCGTCTTTCAAATTGAAGTTGAGGCCACGTGCGAGAATTCGTTGTTCGTTCTCTGTCAGGGGTCTGTCGGACAGGTTTCCTTGACCTAAGGTTCGCCGCTGGCGATATCTTGGTGGGGGTAATAATTCGGAGTTTGTTTCCAGGTCACGCCATTTTTTATCTTGGTTTTTGGGTCGAACAAACGAATATTGTCTACAAGATTACGTGCAGAGATTGCGAGAAGAACTACATCGGACAAACCAGCCGCAAGTTAAGCACAAGACTACACGAACACCGGTTAGCTGTACGAAGGCACGACCCAAGGTCATTGATTTCAATACATGTGGATCAATTCGGACACCAATTCGATTGGGACAACGCGAAGATTTTAGCCAAAGAAACCAACCGACGAGCGCGAGAATTCATCGAAGCGTGGCACTCATCAACGACATCAATCAACCAACACCTTCAATTGGCCACAACCTATGGACCAATGAAAACTCGATGGACAAGAATGCAACACATGAATTCCACCAACCAACGGGTGTGATGGCGAACGGACAGACGAACCTTATAAAAACCGATGAAAACCAATTTTAAGTCACTTCGAAAGAAGTTCTGCTGATGATGTCATCTAGCCTGATGACGAAACGTCCTACAACAACAATACAAGCTCGGCGAACACCACCTGAACAAGTGCTTTGCTTATTTGAAAGTCATGGGTATAAAGAGATAAGTGGTTGGAGGATATTTCAGAATTTTAAATTTGTTTTATTGCTTGTGGTTTTCATGAAATGATCCCATTATCTTCCTTTTTAAAAAAAATACCGAATGGATCGGATATATCCTCAAATTATTTGCTCCCGTGTTGAATAAATGATGAATTTTTCGAACTTTTCAGTCCAGTATAGATTTTCAAATGGTTCCACACATGATTAGACATGTTTCTGATGTATCGTGATTACTTTCCACAATTATTTTGACGCAAACCGGTTATCTTCTCCGATGGCTACGTATAAAGATCAATTCTTTAAAGGATTCACCAATCGTATTACGACACATTTAATGAATAACGCTGGCAAGTAGAAATCATGCTTCAGGATAATTTCTAAACATGAACATAGTGCAATGCGCTGTCTTGTGCACGTCTGCTGCACTTACACTCCACCACCGGTTTGTAGCCGTGTTAAAGTGCTAAAGTTAGTTACATGAATCCGTATAATTTTAGTCATATTTCTGCATGGTGCTCACAGCTCCCGCATCTAGCAACATTGGCCACGTGTTTAGCCATGCATGCGTGCGTCAGTGTCAAACGACCCTTACAGCGTTCACAGGGTGCTGGGCAAATCATCCAATTGCTCCGGGCTTTATCTACGTGAATAGGCATCAATAGGATTTCAATAGGCTGTGAGGTGGCGAGGCTGATTAGAGGCGCGGAATGGAGTGCTATTTAATTTGGCTCCCTGTACTAATTATCACGCTTCAAATGACGAGGCACGTGTCAGAAATAAATTGTTACCCAAACACTGCTCGAAACGATTGCTTTTCAATTTGTTTTCATGCTGTACTTTCCTATATCATGGGCACGCTGGGGTATTGTAGTAACACGTAGATCTACGAGAAATCGAATTTCTCGCAGTTGAAGATGCATGGGAATTGCAGTAAATCTCGACACAGTTGTGTTTGCCGTGGGTAAATTTGATGGCTTTGTCAGTTTTTGTGAAAATTTCAATTTCTATGCACAACCATGTTTCCACGGTGAAGTCAACTTGTGATTAGCTCTATGGGATGAGTAAGTTCATCCAAGAAGCAATATAATTTTACAGTGGCATTGTAGTATACCTTTGTTTATCGCTATTCCACTTTTTGAATCTTTCACTGAAACTGATATTACTATCCACCCCAGATGGAGGCAAACCGCCAGTAACCAGTTGTGATTTATAATTAAATGCGATGTGAGCACGACGAAATATGTTTTTAGCTTTTGGCACATTTGTGCAAATTTATTCTGCTAGGCATAACTGACGTAAGTAGCGACAAAAGTTTGTTTTCATTTCGTCAGTGGATTCGATATGTTTTTTTAAAAAAATGATAATTTCTCATTTCACTTGATTTCTGAATTTGCGACAATTTCTCTGCTTAGATTTTCCCACGACGCAAAATTTCGCGTTCAAGAGCTCAGAGTTCATACCAACCGCCTCAAAATGCCTACCACCTCACACCACAAAAAATTCTTGGAAAGCACGACGTCAGGGAAACAGCTATCAGAGAAGAACTCGAAGGACGCGTGGGAGACCAGAAAATGCAGGAAGATACGCAGGCGGTTGAGCAATTGCGGAAAACATCAAAAATACCTCAAAGCATTCCAGAAGGCGGTGAGTTTTGCGACACGTGAGATGCGATCAATATTTGTTTTCTCATGGAATAGTTTGATCGATCTCATACAATCGATGGTTATATCAAAATATCCCGGTACCCATTTTACTTCCACTACAGTATGTGATAATAGACTTGACATATCACATATTCCTTTGATCATTGAATGTCAATCAATCTCTTCTGCTTTTTACTTGCCGAAGTAGTGCTTACGCATGATTCCCGGTGACACTCATGTTTAATATACCACCAACCACCTATATCTTACGTTGTGTGTGGACCCTTACAACCTCAGCCGCGTCTTGCTAATGATACCTTAAATATCTACCGGCCTTATTGGACCCAGTAGACTAATTACGAAAAAATGTTATGACATGATCGCTTGAAATCGGCTCATTTGTTGTATTTCTTTGTGACGTTGCTTCATTTGTGTAAATGAACAGCGGACTAAGATCGTTTCTGAGCCCGATGACGGGTTGCCAGATTCTGCTCTGAATCGGAATGACCAATTGAAATGATCGACAGCAAACTCGTTTGCATCTAATATGTTGCTGTCTGCATCGGGAACTTGAAAAATTTATAAAACCTTCAACATAATGTGTGTTGTTGTAAACCTAATAATTCCAACGGAAAACCAAAATAGATGAATTTATTGTTACAGAAATCATCATCATGATCATCATCAACACATCATTATCATCATCATTAGCAACGCCACTAATCTCCGTTGCTTATCTTTGACTTCAATGCCAGTAATCGGTACAGATGAAAGTTTTCACCTACCGGGCCGAATGCTAGGTTGTCCCAGTAATTTTCCGTCGATTGTCGATAACCATTATTATGTACATGATATTTGCACTCCGCTCATGAACGCGAAATTATTCTGAACGACAGATTCGAGTTTAAAGACTTTGTTATCACTGTTTTCAGTTGAAGTTCTCTTCTCCATTTTTGTTGCTCTTAGATGAATCCGAAGAAAGTTGGGAAGAGGAAGGCGAAACTCAAAACAAGTCTCAGTGCACATGCGGCTATTCCCCGACACACTTCCGATCAGATCATCACTCTACTAGCGAAGATTCAGGTTCATTTTACCCTACAACACAACACCCTCTTGCCACTGTTAGGAATATGCCATCGAGAAGAATTGAACATTTGACGCAGCCACAACACGTGTCTGGACGATATCTGGTATCGCAAGATGAAATTTACTATCCCGAAGAAACACCTGAGACCTATGAGGATTATGCACACCCGATTAATTTGGCCGCACGTGATTCCGGAGCATTCATTTATCCAAACACATTACGAAATCCACCTGAAGAGCTTGATGCTCCAATTCGTGGTCAACGTTTACAACACGAATCTCACTCTGTTCCCTATCATTTGAGGGCAATTAATGAGGGGATGATGACATCACAAGGTCGATCTCGTTCATCATTCTATCCTGTTCCTCCACCGTCTTTGCATGTGAATCCAAGAGCGCTGTTTCAAGCGGTTCCTCCCCCGACAGATGTACCAACACATTTGGATGTTGATTATGAAAATTACGTAAGAGGTCAACCGCAGGCATCGATTCATCCAGGTTGGTCAATGCAACATTCGGACTACTCCACTTGTGAAAATCACGCACATGGTAGCGGGACTCCTTATTGTCTACCCACACCAACTTCCGAATCAAACGTTCCTACTTTAGGAGATTTACCGTTAACTTTTCAACATTTCTCATCCGAAGATCACCATGTCTTTACGCACAATTTGCCACAGGTTTCCGATTCTCCAACAGAGCTTTATGAAGGTGTACACGAGAATAGGAAATGTTGTGACGCAAACGAGTAAACTGAATATTGATAAAAATTTTCTACGATTTAGTCATTTTTGTAATACTAACGTCAACGTCTTTCGTAAAACAATATTTTCTGAAATGCGCTGTTGCTATTCAGGTGTTACACATTATCAATGTATAATAAAACGTGTTTGTAATCCTCTTTCTTATGTCGATGAGAATATTGTCTCAGAGTCTTTTGCAGAATTTTTTCGAAATCAGGTTATCATTCGGGAATGCTAAATGCTTACTTTGAGTCTTTGTTTTGTGTTATGTAATGAAGCACATCCGCTTTGAATTAATATGCTGCTTGGGCCGGTGATTAACTTTGGTTCGATATGCACAAAGCTCAACAGATGGTATAGTTCAACCACCACGACAGTGTCCTAGTCGTTTTCCGAGCATTATCAAAATTCATTTCAAACCCGGAAGATTGGTTTAAACCCATTTTCAAAATGGGAAATCTCACTGAGGTTCGAACCATATAATCTCTCGCAAGGCAAAGTGTCCAACACCATTACCATTACCATTATTTTTTATTTTAGTTCCACCTTGTTGTATTGCCGTGTGGCTAGAAAACATTTCCTAGAATCGCTATACTGCATTTTTAATCAATAATACCATTTCCTCCAATAATGTAGCCAACTTCAGATCAGCACCATCCATTTCGCAACTTTTCATTCGTTTCGTTTAGAGGCGGAAGTGCGAATACCTATAGTGCTTAGTTTGTCGACAGTCATTCGATATTTGGCAGAAATATCCCGTATGATGAATCGCGCCCAATATTTAAGCAATTCGTGACAACTAGTCTCGTCGTAAGTTTTTCGTTCCACGAACGTTTCAATGGTTACACAAAAATCGACGTTCCTCGAAGAGTAGTTTAAAACGTGATCACTCTGTTGTATCGCAATAAAGGAAAAGACATTAAAGCGAGAGTAGCATATTCATGAAAATCCTTTACTAAATGACTGAAAATTGTACACCACGGTGGCCAGAGACTGTGAAAGACTGTCACGTTATGGTCATTTGATAACAAGAAACATTCATATTATGTTATCCGAGCAAGCTCTTCGAACTATAATAAGGTTAGATTGGACCTGATGGCATTTACTGACAAATCGAGAGTTAACTGATTATTGTACAAGGTTTTATGAAGTTTTGATTAGATGGTTCGACGACCATGAAGATTCCAGACGCAACTGTGGATTTTTGAGCAGTTAATGTTATACATTTTTCTATTTTGACAACTGTCGTGTTGTTTTGGTGAGTATTTTAATATGAACAAATGGTAGAACATCAAAACCTAATGTTTTCTGAACACGCGGTATGGGATCATGATGTTCCTATATGATTAGTGCAAACAATATGTAACCGATCTAGTGATTTTTATTCCTTATTGTTGTTTTCTAAAGTACCCACGAAAAACAACAGCAAATGCAGCATGGCAGAGTGTAAAAAACTCAATCAACGATGCACCAATTGAACTCAGCGGCCAGCAATGGTCTTTTAAACGAGATAAGAACACAGTTAAATTATCAATGTAGCCAAAATATAAATCGAAAAATTAAAAGAGGGCACAGCTCGTGGAAATCGATAAAAGCAAACACAACACATTCAAAGCCGTTTGACCCATGGAACGGGTGCTTATCTCCGGTGATGTTGTCACGAAGCTGATGATTTCACCAGATTAAGAGGGTAACCAGCAGTCAAAGTAAATTCTTCTACTATTGCTTGTGCTCGTTTCATGCGTGGGCTGGTGTGTTCCACACTTAAAAGAATGATGTTGCAAATGCACACTTCTTTGAATTTCACGCTCACTTTGTGATTCTGTATTTGAACAACTTGACCACTGTTTCAAGGCTCACTTAACCTGACGATGGCAGCTTAACGAACATCTCCTGCTTACAATGGGACATTAGTTAGAAAAGTAATTGAGTTTTTCGGGATGGAACTGAATACGTTTAACTATGTTCAGCCTTTCCGTAACGACTTTACGCAGCACCAAGCATTGAAAAATATTCAAAACATGACGTAACGTACATTACTATATACAAGAATGTGATTTCTAAGTTGCCGTATAATGTTAGCATCATTCTTTGGTTGATAATCCTAGCGCGTGGTACTGGTACAGTAATTGAAACAGCTCGGGGTGAGTGGCAGATTGGTGGCCTCAAGATTCAAGATTTATGGTTAAAAAAGAAAATTGCTGTACAGTACCATAGGATATACGTATAAAAAATTAAAATATCGTTACTTGTTCTTCGTAGGTGGAGCAAAGTAATCCCCAATGGCGACACAGACTGAGGGAAAAGAATCTTTGGATGGACGGTAGTTCCGTGCGTTAAAAAATGTAAACATCAATAGGTGGGGGCTAAAGCGGTAGTTCTCAACATCAGGTTTCGTATCCGTTGTTTAAAGATGTGCTCGTTCGCTGAGGTAACAATATCTGTCGGCAAGCTATTCCACAAGAAGCATACACGCACAGCGAAGAAGTGACGACGACAATTCAATCGTGAGTGTGGGACTTGAAGGGACAAAGGGTGGCTGCGCGTGGGGACAACGGAACCAAACTTGAAGAATTACAGTTATTTGACTGGTAAAGTGATCAGACTTGAAGGTGATGGGCACAATCCAGCTGTGTAGAAGTTACAAGTGGCGTAGCTCAAGACTCAATCTTGGGACCAATACACTTTCTGGTGTACTGGAAGTATACCTAAAATCGTATAAAGCAATGTCATTTTATTTGCTGTTGTCATCAAAATTTGGACTGATGTGCTCACTATAGGAAATTGCTAAATTGTAAAAAAGATCTCGATGCACTTCATACGTGGCCCTTATGAAATTGTTTAAATTACACATCCAAAAATGTAAGAGCGTCTGTAAATCAATCGAATTCACATACTCTCTGGGATCTCAGCAACTTACATGGGTTAAGGAAGTGAGAGACCTGCGTACGTGGATTAGCAGAAACTTAAAGTCTTCACAGCAGTGTTCTGTGTTATACAAAAATTACTGCCGAAATTTGGGACTGCTCAAAAGGATCTTCAGTAGTTTCACAAACTCTCTCATGGATAATTAACACATATATCCGGTCAACATTGAAGTACTGTATTCAAGCCTACTCGCCATGGTTACAAAAGGACATGGCTTTACTGCAACGCGTATGCAACCGCGCTACAAAACTGGTGACCGGAATATACAACAGGCCATACGAGAGGAGGATAGCAAATCTGAACCTATTCGGCATTTCGTACCGCCATGCCAGGTGTGATTTGATCCTGCTGTTCAAAATTCTGCATACAGTCGATCACCCACTTGAAGACCTATTTCATCGCCAAGAAGCACGTGGTAGAAGATCTCATGGCTACAAGTTAATTCTTCCACAGTCTAGATCATATTGTCAAAGGTTCTTCTTAGCCTTCCGAGTTTGTTTTATATGGAACTATCTGTCACCACATATCATTTGTGCATCAAGGCGGAACTTGAGAAGTATATGTTGACCAAACTTAAAAATCGCACCTCAGTACATAAGTTGACTTTCAATACTGACAAAGATTCGTTGTTGTTTTTATGCATTCCCTATATTTTTAGTCTATGGTTACTGTAAACTATTTGCTTCTTAGACCATTAAATCCTTGAATTACCCTGAATAACATTGAATTACCTTGAACCGTTTAGACAGATTAATTTTCGTTGCACTTTTTAAGAAATCCCGGTTCAAACAGGAGTGCTTTATCAATCGCTTCATATAATTTTCAACTTGAATTTAAATGTCCGGTGGCAAGATAATTATAATGCTAATCTCACTTGCGATAGCGTGAGTATTGTTTGTTCAACTTCCGTAATAAATCGAAAATCTTGCTAACAAATAGTTCTTGCTTTGTATTTGTCATGGCTAACGTGCTTGTGATGTGTCTCTAATCAAAATGACCGATAAACTGTTGAACTACAAATGTATCGGTAATGTTGTCGCACAACAATATTAAAAATAGACATTGCGAAACACCGATACATAACATCACGTGAATTTCGCAAAATTCTTGTTCGAGCTATTTATACACTGACGCAGTGATAAAAACTTCTAGTTTATGTAGCAAGATACAAGTAGGTTGGGTTATACAAAGCCCTGTTACAGTAAAAGTACTATAAATGGACTGATTTTGTGCTAAACTCATCTGAGTTGTGTGCCTTACATCCGCTACGGCGTAGACGTTCGAGAAATTTGAAATTCATTGTTGGTAATCAGTCTCAAGGAAAAAGTCAATAAATATCCGATTTCATTTTTATTTCACTTCATAATTCATTATATAATTCATGAGGTTTGAATCTATTTGTTATCATTTTCTTTATTGCAAAAGGGGAACGCTAGTTGACAATTGCCTATCGACAAAACTTTAACATTATCACGAAAATGACACCATCAACTTTCAAAGTTTGCTTTAAACATATTCTACAATCGTGTGAACTTTTAAGCGACACTTGAGGTGTCGCTTCTTGTTGCATAGTTTATGATCAGTGGTGAGATATATTCAGAAAGTTTTCCTATTAGCCAACTGCATCCGTTGCGTCAGCATATTCAGAACTGAGGTAAAGCAGAGTACTGCATGTTGAATTGAGATTTATTCTCATATAAACGGTAAGATTTAATTTAAATTTACCTAATCTTTCGCATTTTACCACAAATGATTGTAGTGAATTCCAAATAAAACACACGCATGGAATCAAAATACCTGCGACGGTTTTGTAGGGTGTTTGGGAGAACCACGTCACAATCATGACCTCGAGTGTTGCTGTGTGGTATAACATATTCATTGGCTTGGGAAATGTGTGTGTGAATAAATTCACATTGTATTCTCCATTGTGTAACAGTCATCTGGTCCAATCGTCTAAGTTGATCAAAATATGGCAAATTTTCAAAACTGTGAACAAGTTTGAATGCTCAATGATAAGAAACGGACCAGAAGCAAAATATCTTCTGGGAAGCACGGTTTCCAGTCTTGGGCAGCATCTTTCCGAACAGGGTGTATAAATATGTTTATAATTCTGCCACTTACTCTAGGGTAATTGTGATCAATTTTTTCGAAAACTTTTGAAAATTTTCGAGGTCGCATGCACGAATCGAGCAACTTGAATCTGCAACACTCATCACATTGTTAAAGCTCCTCAGCAAATGAGTTGCCAATAACTATATTTATGATCATCATACCAATAAATCATCAAATGCCCATTCTTTTCTACATGTTGAACACTTTCTACAGTTATGATTCGTTCGAACACTTTATACACCCACGAGAGTAAAGTCCTAGTCTGTCTTATACCAGATAGGTCGATAGGGGGTATTTGTCCCGATTTAAAGAAATTTCTGCCAGTTTCATGTGTAACAAATGATTAAAATGTCAGACAACGTTCCAGGCAGTTGTGTAAGACTGGTTATAAACAGCATTGAAGTTATGACGCATGATCCTGGTGACTTCTCTATATTTATGTTCCGTAAGTGCTGCAGTACCACCATCGTCGTCTTAATCATCATCATTCTGAACGGTGGATTCTATAACAGGCACCGCAGAGTTTGTCGTGAATACTCCTTCGTATTTTATAAATCTATTTGTCGCTTACACTCAACAGTTGAGCAGCTATAACGAGGCTAAGTAAAGTGACAGAATATCAAAATCTTTAAACATTTAAGTTAACACTGGATAAGATTAGTACAATCAGAAAATTTCGAATGATAATATAAATACAGTCAGAATCTTAAGCTTGAAACGAAACCCGAGTTTACAGGCGATCATATAAACACACCGACATTAATTTTCTGATGTTCGTGTTTATCAGAAATGGTTAGCTCGTTCAGGTTTCGCGAATGCCTTAGTTCAAACAGTTAATGCCAGTGTTCATATACGAAATAATTACCCAATGCTTGATCGATATTATTTTACGAAACTCACTTTTGTAGCATGAGGCTTGGACACAGGTTTTTCCGAACTTTGTTTTTCGAAGGAACTATTCATCCTAAGTGTTAAATTTAGTGAACTTCACCATTAATCGATATTCCACATTCTCGCCGGAACTGCCATCGGTTCTTCTATTCGGTACCCCGTTTGTTTCTTATGGAACACCCTACTGTCAGATGTTGTTCAATCATCCAGCGAAAGGATTTTCAGGAACGAATCGTATATATTTATGCGTAGTAATTCCGCCCTACATCCCGTTTATATAACACGACTTTTATCCCAACGAATATTTTCCCATCATACCGAGACAATACATGACATTTTTGCCTAACTACAAGAAGTGTTGATTTTGCCAACGACTCAACATTATATATATATATATATATATATATACTTATACAAAGATCCTAATGGTGTTGTAACTACAGTTGTTATTAACATAAATTCTTGAATCTTCTTCAATCTTGAATCTAGTATAGAAATATATTCTGCGTAGAAACGAGATTAACTGTGCAGGTAGTGCCTATCGATTTAATAGATAGGTGATAAAAAAATCAACGATGATTGCGGGGTCTATGCAATATATCTGATGGCTATAAATTGAAAGACCTAAAGAATGTTTCGTTTAAGTTAAATCATGTGAAGTTCGAGGGGCATTTAAGGATAACAGAAATTTGTTCGATAGATAGAAAACAAATCGAATGATTCGCATAAATTCAAGACTAGTTTTTTAAAACTCTTTAT
>JACCGJ010012936.1:0-12961 GCA_013407085.1 Atriophallophorus winterbourni
CGCTAAATTTGGAAAGGTTACTAGCAAGGGTTTTTAACTGCCTATGCCATGAGACGGTTTGGCCACCCCGAGATTTACGCCAATCAGGATGTGGCGTCGCAAAAAGATTGCGTTTCGGTATTCGGTGGTCCGGCATCCGTAAAACGTGACCCAACCAGCGTAACCTATGCAGGTTGATCTGCTTCTCTATATCAACATTACTACAGAACAACTTATTTTGGAGAGCATCGGTGCGTATGCGATTGTAACAGCTAACTCCTAGAATGTTGCGGAGACATCGATTGTCAAATACTTGGAGATGCTGAATGTGTTCTTTATGTAAGGTCCAGGTTTCGCACCCATACAGCAACACGGTCCGAACTGTCGCTTTATACACTCTACACTTGAGTATGGTATGAAATTACAATCCTAATCCAGGCAAAGTGCCGCACAGTCAGAGACTGCTCGTGGGCGATATTTCTGTCAGGTTGCCCAGTCCTAGACAGATATGAGAAATAGAGAATGTTCGGCAGATTTTCGACCAACACATGATGTATTATGTGAGTCCGAAAACGTTTGGATGGACAGTTCTGACCCAGTTGCATTTTAACTATATTGTTGGATAATCTACGAGCATTAGGAATGGGCTACGCAGTAGCCGTATTACTATACTTGAGTAACAGAGACTCCTTTCTGACACCAGAGGTGACATAGGTTGCGGAATGCTATGATCGAGACCTGTTATCTAACGATGCAGAATTATTGATACAACTACCGAGATACGTAAAACAATCTAAAATTTCAAGCGTCTGATTGTCAAGTAATAAAGTGCTGTTTGACAAGTCGATGTCCAGCAGCAGAACACTGCATTTAGAGTGTGAAAAACGCATTCCAAATGCGGGCACAATACAAGCTAGCTTGCTCATTATCACCTGTGCATCTGTGTACGAGTCAAAGAGCAGAACTATATCATCAGCATAGTCCAAGCCAAGAAGCTTGCCGCCTAGCATTATGTGAATTCCGAAAGCTGGGGCGCCATTGTTGCATAATTCCATGATGACATCAATTACAAAATTGAACAAAGACGGAGAAATCGGACATCCTTGTCGGACGCCACATGTGGTGTGGAATTTGGGTGAGAGTTCATTGTAAACCTTAACGTATCCTTTGCACAGCAAGGCGTTAAACAGGACATTTAGATCGACTGAATCAAATGCTTCTCTGAAGTCTAAAAAGATCGCTATTATCGGTTGTCGATAAGTGTGCCGCAGTTCTAAAAGCGTTGAAGAGTAAAAATGTGGTCGACACAGCTTCTGCAAGGCCGAAAGCCAGCTTGCTGCTCTCGGATCTGTGATTCCCTATGCAATGTTAATCTTCGAAGACATATGGACGCTAATAGTTTCGTAATGCTGGCAGTGAGACTTATTCCACGGTGATTAGAACATGAGCTTCGCACACCTTTTTAAATATAGGTATGATAACCGATTCGCCCAAACTCTGAGGGACGGATTCTGACAAACACACTCCACGGAGGATATCACCTAATGTGCTGATTAGGACTTGGCCACCTTCATTGAACAAAACAGGCGGTATGTCATCGGGACCAGCAGCTTTGAATCGTTTCATGGATTCGATAATGCTTTAATTTCTAAATCATTAGGCGGATCTACACTAACAGACCAAGGATCACACTGCTTCAAATGATGGAATGATTCTTTCGCAGGCGACCAGCTTAATTGTTCTTCAAAATGTTCGGCCCAGCGTGAGAGTCGGTGATTCTTATTAGTGATAAAAGTACAGTCTTGTAGCTTACTTGAATTTTTTCTCCGAGCTTGTTGAGTTGCATCGGAGAACAAATTCAAGTAAGCTACAAAAACGACCCGAAGTACAAATATTCCAAACAATACTAAGAGTACAGTCTATTTCAGCGATAGTCTCACTCACCCCTTTTTTTCGTAGGCCCCGTCGATCGAATAAGTTGGAAGAGTTTTCGCACGTTACCCGCATTATTTGCTATTTCCATTTGTTCGACCTTATTTAGCCACCACTTTTCTGTCTAGTCTTGAGCCCCTTTTAAGTTCATTCCTCACGCGTCTACGCTCTGTATTGTGTCCAGGACCATGGGATATTTGACGTCCCTTGTGAAGAATTTCTATAGAATACTTGTAGCCCCAGTTGCTTACATTTCACCATAGCCGCTGGGAGAGCCGAAGGGCGCGTCGCGTCTTGGGAACGCCGTAGCAAAGAGCTGAGACATTTTCATGAACATGGGATGGCATCCCAAACATGTAAAACAAATCGGCCAGACATCGAATGTCGGTCACCGATGTTGTATACGCGCAGGCATACGCAAATGGAAACCGAGAAAATTCATGGATGATCGTAAGAAAGAACCGATTCCGACTGGCAGATGGAAGAGGTCCCTTTAAATCAATACTCCGGCGCTCGAACGTTAGTGTGGCCTTGATCAGGGCAACGTGTGAAGGCTAAAAAATCTAACTTTGACTTCAGTACATATTCGACAAGAGTTGGTCATTCGTTTTATATCGTCAACAGAATACAGTAAATCCCATGATCGGGCGAAGTGAATCATGTGAGTGACACCAGAATGGCTACGTGAATCACGAAGTTTCTTCACGCTCGAGCGCCGTTGATTGATGCGCAAAATCCGCGTAAATGCGCATATGTGACGTGGTTTTGTTTCCCTGGTCTGTAGACAACGTCGTAGCTGAAAAAACAAGTTGAACTCACCAGCGTTAGATTTTATTATTTTTTATTTTGCCTTTGCTGGTATTCTCGAACATGAAAGCAACAGACTTCTGAACAGTTAAAAGTTTGAAATGATTCCCGATAATGTAATATCTTCATTTTCTCAGAGCTTCTACGATTGCGTATGCTTCTCTTACAACAGAGGAATAGCGACGTTCTGGTGGGGTTAGTGTTCGTGAATAGAAAGCATCTGGCATACCTCTCTGATTGAGCCCGGCGGCAATAGCTAAATCAGAAGCACCAGTTTCAACTACAAGTTTTTCGCCAATTACTGGTGTGATTATAACTGCTTTCGCCAGCTCTGACTGGAATTTGAAAAAACTTATTTCGATTCAGTGTAGAAATTTGATCATAGAATTGACTGATCCAATGGCAATAATAGGCAAACATATCAACGATGCCACTTAAAGTTTCCTGTGGTAGTGATGCCGAGAACTTTCGCTTTATAAGCCGCATCGATTCTAATGGTTCAATCGCCGAATCAGTTTACAAAATTGAGATGCTTGGAGAGACCTGGTTGGCGTCTTGCGCCCAAGACGGGGCCAAAGATGGAAGTAAGCACCCGGTTCAAAATTCTACCAAAATGGGACGAGCACCACTTCCAGATCGATCGCACGGGTCTACACGATAGATTTTCTTCATCTGATAGATTACTGGCCCTGGCACGTGCAAGACATCATGGATCATAAAGAAACTATTGTGAAATCGGATCGCACAGACTTTGCCGAATATCATTTTGTTTGTTACCAATCTCAATGTTATTTTTTGCACATCCTATTTTTCTTATCGTAGAATATTTCTCGCGGCCACACAGTCAAACGGTTCAAAGACTGTCATAGCCAAATTAATTTCGATTTAAGCTCCAAAATCCGAAAATGCTATAGCGGCACCTGTCTCATACAGCATCTGACAATGAAATACAGCTTCTGGTCTGCGCGCATGGTCCTATGTGACCCAGTGGAACTGTCTTCACTGACAAAGGAAGGGGCAAAGTCGAGTAACTGGCGCCTGAAAATCAGTTTGTTTCAGACAGTCGGAGTTCTCAAATCTATGAAGGCAGTTAACTTAAGGGAAGAAAAACCTTTGCTTCAAACCATGCCATGTGGCTATATCCAATCATAGAGAAGGCTTCAGTAGTCAACCTCGAAGAAAAATCCGGAGCCGGAGTCCTGATAAGTGGTCGAATTTGTACTCACGCTTCCTCCTAGCATGCCAAGCCACGGGATCGTTGTCAAAACGTATGAGCTAAGCTGCTCCTTTGGTTCCAGGGGTGTCTTACTGAGGTATCACTTGCTGCATGGGCAACAATTAGTTCTTCGTGATAAACTACTATGACATACATCTCGATGCACAAATAGAGAATAAACCATTCAATTTATATGGAGAAAAATATCGAAAACAGTAAGCACCGGTTAAAAGCTATGGCTCGAATGGTGTAGAGCTTGGCGAAGGAAGAAATCTCCAGATTTCATTGTATGAGTACCGCCCGCCTCAAACTAAATAGAACCCGAGATGCGGTAGTTAATTGGCTAATTTTAATCGGCATACAAAGTCTGGTTTGACAATCAGCATGAACAAGACCAAAGACCCAATTCAAGGGACTTAGTCGCCTCCCATTATCACGATTGTAATTGTCATATAAAGCAAGCTTCTAGTATCTTGGGTCAGTTTAACACTCAGACATACGATTTTAGATGCAAAACACTGAGATTACATATTTTGACATAACATTGCATGCAGATTGTTCTAATCACGGTGTTTTCGATAATTTGTCTTGGTCATGTGCACAAGTTGCGCTTCTTTTTTGAAATCAAAGAAGCGCGTACAGCCATACAAATTAGTGCGTTCAAGACTTGACCATATCTCAGACGTCGCTTTTAGAGACGCATCATCAAAAAGTGGAACGCACTTCCGCACAATGTTGTACACAGCAATTTGTTGGACTTTAAAACGAATTTCAATGAATACTTTAGTAAATTTTTTGTGAAGTATTTAATTTTGGAACTTCGTGTATATCTGTCTGAAACTCCGATCAGAATATATAGAACTTTCGTTCTTCTATTGTTTCTAATCAACAAAACTGATTCTTATATACAAGGTTATACTTGTATGCCAACTGTAATATAGGGTTCGTACAACGATTCTTATATGTTACACTAATACTGCGTCAAGGTCACAATAATATACTTGAATATACGTGTATTTCAAGGACAAGTTCAAGTTCAAGTTGCACAAGGCTGAAGGTGGCTAAAAGCCAATCACGCGCCCAGATTTCCTTCGACGGAATGCGGTCGAGCACCCGGCACTTCGATATCGAGTAATAAGTTCGTACTTTTCACACGTTCTTGTTTTTGAATATCTGCAAAGTAAGGTAGGGTTTCTCTTCACCAGCACGGTGAGAGGTCAGCTATTCAGGAAACAATGCAACAATATGCGTGAACAATGTGTGGTGTATGAAATCACTAGCCTAGTCGAGGTCAAGTGGAACACAGTCATAGACTGCATGTGAGCTAATTTGCTGTCAGGTTGTCTGGGCCTAGACAGATATGATAAAAATATAAAAATACGTTTTTTTAAGTTTTTTTATTAGACAATGTGCGGAAATATGTTACAGCATTTAACGTCTAATTCCCTTTTAAAGCTCAACACATTTGGAAGGCTCACTATACAATCTGGGAGCTTGTTCCAGAAGTTGACGACATGGTTGCTGAAAAAGTGCTCACGTGCCAGCAACCTGGGCCTATTCTTAAGAAGTTTCACAGAATTACCCCTTGTAGCTGCTTTAGGGGCAAGTTTAAGGATTTCAGTAATATTATCACCCGTAAGACCCTTTAGAATCTTGAGGGCTTCTATTAGGTCAGCTCGCAGCCGCCGTCTCTTTAGTGAGAACAAACTGAGGTCCTTGAGTCTAGCCTCATAGGTTTTACATGTCTGACCCTCAGCCATCCTAGTCGCGAGGCGCTGGACCCTTTCGAGACATGCTATATCTTTTTGAGTACGGTGCCCAGGATTAAACGCAGTATTCCAAGTGAGGCCGCACGACTACTTTGTATAAGGGAATGAAGTTTGAAGGTTTTCGGTAAGATAACGCTGAGCGATGTCTGAATAATTCTCTGCGAGCCTTGTTTGCAGAGTAGTAATACCAAGATCCTTCACTTTCTGAGCAGCCGCTATTCTAATAGTTCCTTCACTAACTTGTAGTTAGGTTGTCGCTAAATTAGTCGTCAGAAGACAGCTCTTCCCCTAGTTTAGTAGCAAGTCCCAGGTCTTTGCCCACTCGATTACGTTTTCTAAATCAGAGATAAGCGTATCTCTACTGTCGGTTCCTAGGATCTTAAAATCATCAGCAAACAGGAAGCAGCGTGAACTCAAGCACGCTGCCAGGTCATTTACATAAATAAGAAAAATTAATGGACCAAGCACCGAGCCTTGAGGCACTCCACTGAGAATCAGTGATTCCTCCGAGCACACCACTGCAATTCTAACATAGTTAGTGCGATTTGTTAAGAAGCTGTCTAACAATCGTTGTAGTTCACCTGTGACGCCACACATACTTAGTTTGTGCAGGAAGTACCTATGGTTCACTGAGTCAAATGCCTTTTAAAAATCAAGATAGCGGACTTCGAATACTCTCCCTTCATCGAGGCGTAATGTCACTTCGTCAGGAAAGCTTAGAAGATTTGTTAGGCAGGACCTTCCTTTCCAGAATCCGTGCTGGGCAACGGATAGTAAGGAATTGGCTACCAAATGTTTACATACTTGGTGCCGAATGATTTTTTCCAAGCACTGGCAAAGAATGCTTGTCAGGCTTACTGGCCTGAAGTAGCGTACATCCGAAATGGACCCTTTTTGTATATGGCTATTAGCGCCGCTCGTTTCCAATCATCCGGTAGTATACCTTGGAGTAAGGTAGCTTCGAAAAGATTTCTGATTGCAAGGCTTACTATATTCGCGAGCGGTTGAAGAATAGCCGGATGTATACCGTCGGGGACAGCTGATATAGTTTTATTCAGCTGCGACGGAACTGTGGTGACCATTTCCTAATTAACCTCCACCGAGCTAAAGGGAGGTGCTCTGCACTCGTGAGTTTCTAAACAGTCACCTGAATCGCGCCGATAAACACTGCAGAAGAATGAATGCAATGCATCGGCTTTTTCCGGTGCAGTCAAAGCCGTATTGCCATCGTCCAGCACTAACGTACATATTTCTTCTCTTAATGATCGCTTGGACTGAACATATCCATAAAAAGCTTTCAAGTGAATCTTTGCTTTTTTGGCAAGTAGGGATTCGAAGTCCCTTTTAGCTTTCCTTTGCAGCGCAACAGCTGAATTTCTGGTCTGTATGTACTGCAGTCTAGATCTGTGAGTTCCACAGAATTTGTACGCCCTCCAGCTACGGTCAGGACATCTAATAGCCTTGCGAATAGACGCGCTCCACCAGGGTGGTTTTCCCCACGTTCTCACTGGTTGTAGAGGAGCAAAATTATCCTGTCGTTGTGAAAGGTGCCCTTTTATAATATTCCTAGGTTCTAATTCGTCTGGTTCCCAACTTAGATTCATTGATTTAGTTTGTAGTTGGACGATGTCCATTCGACCAAAGTTGCGGGACATCTTTACTTCGGTCATTTGCACCGTTATATTTTCCTTTTGCTGTTCCAATTTGGATAAACTGATCATGTTGTTGTTGGCCTCCGTCGGTCAATATCGACCATGGATGTACATCACATCGCATGAATTTCATGTTTTGCAACTTTTTGAATGATAAACAGTCCGATTCGGGAGGAACAATCTCTCCCGCAGCGCTTGCAACGATAGTCAGAACTCTGTTGTATTGCATCAGTTGCATGCCGACGTCGTGATATGCGTTCAGCAGCCAAGAGCTGTATCTGCTCCTCCCCGGCTTGCAGACGACGCTTCACACAATGCCTCCAATGTGAGCGGTCAAGAGCAAGTTCTTTCCAGCTTGCGGGGTCAATGTCAAGAGCTTTCATATCTCTTTTGCAAACATCTTTGTAACGCAAGTGCGGTCTGCCTAATGGTCGACTTCCTAATTGCAACTCACCGTAGAGTAGATCTTTCGGAATACGACCATTTTCCATTCTATAGACATGACCAAGCCACCGCAGGCGGCGCTGACGTAATAGGGTGAAAATGCTCTGTAGACCAGCTTCTAGCGAGAGGTTATCCGCAATGGTTGAACCAAGATATGCGAAATGTTGTACTGGTTCAAGCTGACAGTTTCCAACAGTGATGATTTGTGGTGATAGTTCCTTGATCAAGGACATTGGTCTTGCTCATGCTGATTGTTAGCCCAAAGTCTTTGTATGCCGACGAAAAACAGTCCATTAGCGACTGTAGGTTCTCTTGGGAGTGAGCAATGAAGGCTGCATCGTCGGCAAACAACAGGTCACGGATTATCACATCCCGTACTTTGGTTTGTGTCCACAACCTGTTCAGGTTGAAAAGCTTACCATCACTTCGCGTGCGTATGTGAATGCCTTCTGTTCTCATCCTAAAAGCGTGCTTCAGAAGCAGAACAAAGAAAATGCCAAACAGCGTGGGAGCAAGAACACACCCTTGTTTGACGCTTCGGCGAATTTCAAATGCTTCTGAACTGAAACCGTTAAATTAGACTGAGCCTTTTATGCCTGAGTGGAACGAAATATCGAGTCTGAGCAGCCTTAGGGGCAGCCTATCAGATCAAGCATTTAGGAAATACCCTTCTTGCTGACGTAGTCGAATGCCTCAGTCAAATCAATAAAAACAGCGTATAATGGCATACGCTGTTCCCGACACTTTTCTTGAAGTTGTCTCAGGGAGAAGATCGTGTCAACGATTGATCTTCCCTTGCGGAAGCCACATTGAGAATCGTAGTAAATTCTATCGGCAAAAACTTGCAGCCGGATCTGTAAGACTTTAGCAAACAATTTGCCTACAACATTCATAAGGGAGATTCCTCTGTAATTGTTGCAGTCCCCTCTGTAACCCTTATTCTTAAATAGCGTGATGATCTTTGTGTCTCGCATCTCTTGTGGGACACCCTCCTCCAGCCAGCACTGAAAAGCAAATGGTGAAGAGGCTGTAATAATGCTGCTCTACCTCATTTGATGAGCTCAGGTGAAATTACGTCGTCACCAGGGGCCTTCCCATTCGCTAAGCGGTCGATTGCCTTATTGAGCTCATCAAGAGTAGGAGGGGTATCTAGATATTCAATGGTCGGCAACCGTTCGACATTTTCAAGTGCATGCTGTAGAACCGTACTGTTCCTAGAGTAGAGAGAGGAGAAGTGCTCTACCCATCTTTCCATCTGTTGAGTTTTGTCGACAATCGGTTTACCAGATAAAGACTTAATGGGAGCCGTTTTGAGTTTTTTGGGCCAATGGCTCTCTTGATCCCGTCATACATACCGTGAAAATTTTGGGTATCCGCAGCTTTTTGGATATTTAGGCTAACTTCAGTCCAATAGTCGTTTGCACATCACCTTGCAGTCTGTTGGTCCTTATTTATAGCTGCTCTTAGAAGACGTAAGTTTTCATCTGTTGGCATACATTTGAACCTCAAGAATGCTGAGCGTTTCTCATCTACCACAGCAGTCATCACAGAAGCGTTTGCTTCGAAATAGTCGCTCGTTCGAGCTTTCTTCGGACCGAACGTGGAAAGCGCGACTCGGCGTATGCAGCTTTTTATCAATTCCCAGTTATCTGAAGCAGATTCAAGTGGGGTTGTCTTGTTGAACTAGTCTGTGAAGGCTTTGCGAATCTCGCAGTTAGATTAGGTTCGCACACGCGAGTGACGTCTATCATAGGCTCAGCAGACAATTTGGTGCGGTGAACTCTCGTGTGGGGAAGATTCAGTTTTGCACAGACCAGTGAATGATCAGTGTCACAGTCTGCACTTTGATATGATCTGGTGAGGAGCACGCTTCCTATATTAGTTCGCTTAACAAGAATAAGATCAAGCTGATGCCAATGCTTAGAGCGAGGATGTCTCCAAAAGATTTATGCTGTGGTTTTGTTTGAAAAAAAAGTGTTACTGACACAAAGATTAAACTGTGTGAACAATTCTGAAAAGCGTTGCCCATTTTCATTGGTTTTGCCTACACCGAACCTTCCGAGACAGTTTTGCCAAAACTCGTAATCCGCGCCAACTCTGGCATTGAAATCACCCAATACCACTGTTAGTAAACCTTGGAATATAGCTTATTCGCTTGAAGTAATCAACACTTCAAGCACAAGATATTGAGTATCGATAACGAAACCTAGATGCGTAATTTTTAGCGCATAGACAATTATCCTATTTCCATACAAAACTCTATATTGTCTCATTCGGTCGATATCAACTGCAGATGTACATCAAAAGTGCATGACTGTTGCGCGCTCCACAGCGTTCCTGAAGACTAGGCAGTTTCATTCTGGAGGACTTATTTATACCACAGTGCTTATGGAGATTAGCAGCGACAGTGGCAAATAGTATTAAGTTGCATCCAATATCTAGAAAGGTTTAAACTTTAGATTTTACTAAGGGTGAAACGCCTGATTCAATTAGTACTGCGCATTTTCTTAATTCAGTCGGAGAAGATGCCTATGCTCTGTTGAAAAATTATTCATTTTCTACCCAACTTGCAAAGAAGACTTTCAATGAATCGAAATCATGTGTCTTAAATGGTGTCCCACAATGTTCGGTACTTGGTCCGGTTCTCTTTTGTCATACATCAACGACCTCCCTAAACTGATAACAGCCAAAATGTTTCTCTTTGCGGATAATGTTAACTTTTGATGCGAACCACGTCAATCGAGGACTGTTTGCGCTTACAAATCGTTTTACATATATTGAACAGCTGGTCACAGTGAAGCAAGCTTCCATTGAACTTCAGAAATTGCAAAATGTTGCAAAAATAGTAAAGATTTCTAATTCTCTTACAAACTTGGGTCGCAAAAACTGGAATGGACAACAAAAGAAAAAGATCTCAGCTTACGGATAAGTGGAATTCCTATAGATAGCATACATTGCGAAGCAGTATACAACCGAGCTAGCAGCAGGCAAGGTATGTTTCGGCGTATTTTCCGACAATTTTTGTGAAGCATTCCCTAAATACATATATTCACGGAGTGATAAATTACTCATTGCAAGCATGGGCATCATTTCTACAAAAAAAGAAATCAAGCTGCTCGAAAGGATTTATCACGGAACCACTAAAATGGTTGGCTCTCTCCGCAACCTTCCATATAAGGATCGACTGGTTTATCTTGATTTGGATACACTGCCTCGCAGACGGGTTGCATTGGATTTAATTCTACCTTATAAAACATTGAACTCAAAGTTGCACCCTCTGAGGCATCTATTCTGCCTCCAGTCAAGCCATGCGCAAGTACTTAGTAACTGGCATTTGATATTCCACATTCTCACCGGAACTGCCGTTGATTCGTCTATACGGTGCGCGTTTGATTCTTGTGGAACTCTTTACCGTCTGCAATCGATTGGAATATGATTGGGACCGATCGTGTATTCATAATTCAAGGAAATGCGAGTGTAATCGGCTAGAGTTGGTTTTAGGTAACGTTTTACTTCCGACACAGAAGCTTCGTCAGACCAAGGGTGATAGCCAGGACAGGGAACATGATTAAGTAGTAGTCAATCTACCACCACTTATTTGACCTTACCGCTAAACAGCGGTCCTGACTATCACCCTTGAGCTGACGAAGCTTCTGTGTCAGAATTGAAACGTTACCCAAAACAACCATACCGTCAGATTTTGTAAATCATCAATTGAAAGGATTTTCAAGAACAAATTGGATATATTTATGCATGGTAATTCCACCCTTATCCCGATTATATAACATGACATTTATCTTAACCAATATTTTGCCATCATACCGAGAAAATACATGACATTTTTTCTAACTAGAAGAAGTGTCGATGTTTCCAACGCTTCAACTTTATATACATATAATGTTTTTATACGAATATCCTATGGTGTTGTACAGCAACAAGCTTTTGCATGCCATAAATGCTTCAATCTTGAATCACGTCACTCTAAAAATTTGGAAATTGCTTCAATACAATACTTCCATACAATGCAACGACACAAAAACAATCTATTCATCAATTCAAACTGAAGTTGCAAACGCAAGATTCACGCTGTGCTTTTAAAGATAAATAAATAAATAAATAAATAAATAAATAAATTTATTCATGGAAATCCAAGGCATGTTGACCATGATCAATAATTTTCAAAAGTTTTGTACAATCAGATTGTACTATTTAAATGTGCAAAAACAATTTTCAATGTCATTTCTGCACTGGAATTTAACGTTCAATAAATATAAAGGCAACAGTATTTACAAGTTGCTTTCAGATAATCTGTACGTGATCTGATATAGTACAAGAACAGGAATTGCGAGTAAAAGTCAAAGAATCATCCGGGCTGCACTGATGTTTAATGGATAAGGTCCATTGATGATGGGTGAACAATCTCCGATGTTGTTGTTCCAAACTTTTTCATTTTGATTGTTCGAAATAGATTGATCTGTCCTGAAAATGAACCGTTTTACTGCCCGGTAGGCAAATGTAATTTCGTCCACTAAGTTGAGGTTGGGGGCCAGTTTCATTTGGGTGCGGATTAAGAATTATGCTGTAGAGAAATTATTCGAATGCGAGAGAATGTTGTTTCGAACGTTATGAAAATTTATTTGCCATTGTTATATTAATCATCAGATAGAACATTTAAGTTAAGAAGATTCCGAATTTTTTATATGGTAAGGGAAGAAGCCACATGCGATTTGAATTCATTCAAGGAAGAACTGAGTCTTATATATTTTGAAAGAGTATTCCACCGTTTAGCATATTTAGTCAAGAAGAAATTGTTCCTCACATTAGTACGAAACCTTGGTAATTTAATAGTTTTTTCAACGTTTTTCAAGCTATAATTACAATCATGCCGTACATGAAGATACGAACTTATTTCTATATAATCCGTCGACAATATTTTGAAGAATAGGATGAGATTATGGTTGAGTCTGCGAAACCTTGGGGGATCGAGGTCCAGTTTTGTACATCTTTCTCTATAAGATTGTCAGGTGCTATAACCGATGATGGATTTTGAGAAAGTACGTTGTATCTTTTCTAAAACTTTGCTATCGAATTCATTTATATTGTTATATATTTTGTTACGATAATCTAGTTTAGGATTGGTGAATAATTTATACATTTCTACT
>JACCGJ010012938.1:0-23456 GCA_013407085.1 Atriophallophorus winterbourni
AACTCTCTTCAATATATGTTAGTCATTGCTGTCAGCTTGATTTGCTACGACATGCCCGTAATCATTGTTCAGACAACCAACATATTATTCAGGAAGTTGAATATTCGTACCATGACGAAATCTACCCGTTTCCCAATTGGTATCGATCGTTTCTTACAATGGCGGCAAACAGCTAAAGACACGCGTACACAGCACATCAAATTGGCCGGATTATCCAATTCTTGTTTTCCCAGGGCTATTCGGTGACTATTAGTGACAAAGATGCTGCCAAACGCTATATTCAATAAAATATACTACTTCACAAGTAGTACAACGTTCGGAAGTATTAAATACACTTCGTAGTCTATCAAACGAATGCAAACAGCAGATTAATAGCTGGAGCGAAATTTAAGTATAAAAGATCGTATTTTGATTGATAATCATTGATCCCGATCCATTTGGAGTTTTTCATGCTCGCTACACCAGTTGAAAACAACAACATGTAACCGATCACAGTGTATGGGCGATTAAAATGTTTGCAGAACAACATAAATTTACTTTTCTTATCCGCCTGATTTCTCACTGCCAATGCATCGTTGCTTATTGACAAACAATCTGATTGTAGCCCGTCCAAGACCAATTTCGTTTCTCTCGGTGTACAGATAGAACGACCCTCGTAATTGTACACGTACAATCCACTCCCATCTAACACAACGAAATATCTGGAAGGTAGTTAAAGGGCAATTGAAAATATTTACCAATCAGATTAGGGAGGCACTTATTGCATGCACTCACTTTTGACATTGTACGATTAGCGTGGCATTGCCTTCTTTCAAGTCAGTAATCACCGGAGTATTGAAATTTGATGAACTGAATTGATAGTGCACATCATTATGCGTAAATACATTGCGAGATACGAAACGATAAATCACAAAAGGAAAATTTAAGACGTTATTGTCGCGGTTCTCGCGATACTTCAAAAGAGAATTTTTCTTTGCAGACCCGTTAGAGTCTAACGGGGAGGTGCATGACTAAGCCTTTAGACGCACAATGTGATACATTTCATGACCTTTCACATACAGGGCATGGTTTTAGGCTGTTGTAATCTTTTTTTCCGATTAAAAAATTGTACCCAATCAAAGCAGATTAAAATAGTGAATAGGGGTTATGTATAATTTCCAAAATTTCCAAGAAGATTGAAATTACGTTAGTTATAACCGCGTAAAATCAACTAAAAATGAAATAATAATTGAATAATTGAATTAAGTTTAGGCATGCGAATGTGCTACTGTTGCCAAATTAACGGTGATTACGAGAAGATTGATAATGAACATTCGTCTACCGCAAATCTGATCTAATACAACGGGAGAATTGTCTGGAAGAGGCTAACACCGCTACAACAAATAACAACAAAAAGCTAACAAGAAGCAAAATACCATGTATGTCATTCATCATCTTGCGTGGATATGCAAAGTAGTAAAAATACAACCAAAATGACATTTACATTATCAGTTTTGATTAACAAAGTTATTGCTATATTGGACAGTATTAATACAGACGTCATGACAAATGAATGTTTTATATTTGATTTGAAACAAATAATTGAATTATTTTTGTTTCTAACATCACGCCTCGCAGATCCATAATGTGATCTTTACGCTAAAACAAATTAAAAAAATTGTGATGCAGATATGTCACTTTCCTAGTTTGGTAGGCAGGCTAAAATTGTAAAAACCACAAACAGTTGGGGTTTATTTTATTTTAACTCGTCCCAATCTATTATGGTTTCCAATAATCAGCGAGGGTAACGTTTTCACCGATCAGTTTAGCTTCGGTAGTTCATAAATAAAATACAACGTAAACCGAGTTCGTGTGATTTTTTATGGTAATCCTCTGAAAGGATGTGTGTTCACTAAGTCGACTAGCATCTTTTCAAAATATTTCAACAAATAAGAAATAAGAAACCTCTCGCCTGAGGTGAATGCTACGTTCGCTGTATTTGAAGGTGTGTGGGCGATTTTGAGTATAATTTTGACAACAATTGATTACAAAAGCATTGGGTAACATTTTTCTAAACATCCTCAGTCTGGCGAAACTTATTTGTTAAAAACGAAATGTTAAGAAAACGTTTCACTAGCTGATTGGTGTGAAATTGATTTCCAGGATGCCCTACATAGTTGATCATTACGTTATCGAAGTGAAATCAAGGTCGTGCAGTAATATTGAATTCGTCTAATAAAGTAAAGGTATTTCATCACACCATTTTCAAGGGTATTCTATCATGCTCACGGCGAACTTAGTTCGTTCTGAGACTGATTCCGGTGTTCTTTGAGATAATAAAAATATGCGGATTGTTTGATAATAAGTCCGTCCAATTGCTAAGCCAGTTTGAACGATAAAATGAACCTAAAAGACAAAGAATTTAGAGATGAGATTTAGCGACGAGATTTCAAGGTCGCAGACATCGGTGTCTTTCGTTCGCATGTTTTCTTATACTTTCCTTGGTAATTATTGAAGACTCCCGCAACAGTTTAATACGCGTTGACTTGGAACTTAAAATGTATCTAACACACACATATGTAATCTAATTTAACTGCTCATTCAATTAATCGAAAAGCATTTGTTTATTACCTATAAATGTGACATTGCAATGTTGTAACGACTATCAAGTAGTTGAACCCGATTGAAATCTTGGCGACACGATCACGGAAATCCAACTTCTCTGTGGCCCCGTTTCTGATGTTTCTCACTTCCACAAGACAATCATCTATCGCGGCTGATTCAAATCCATTCCATTCCTTCCAATTGTCAGTCACCTGGGCTACAATAACTTGTCCGTTGCCTCCAGCAGCTGCTAGCCTTGTTGAGTCTGGAGACCAACGAATACAGAACAGACTGCCGGTTTTGGTTTTCTCGTTAGTATAAGACCACTAAAATTATATAGAAAACGTGATACATAATGATTACTATGAAATCATCAAGTGTTTTAATGTCGCGTATCTTGAAACATTTTTTTATTAATTTTCAGAAAAAATGATAACAGCTATTGCATTCAGTCTTTTCGAAAATGCACTAATTCACAATGTCATTCGTTAATCAATCAATCAGTTAAACATTCAGTTATTCTATTATTACATCAAACGAGAATGCTAGCTGCGTATCTATTTTTATTTGTGTATATCACTCAATATAACAGCGGTTTGGTCTCATTTGCTGAAGTTATACTCCAACAATGAAGTGGTTATTTTCTTTAGGCAAATATTACAAAAGAAGATTTAATGAGTATTGGAACGGTGGTAGAGTGGAAAAGGACGTTTTAACTTGAAACCATGGCCAGACAAGGTTGTTAAAACGAAACATGATACTCAAAAACAAAATCACAGAGTGACTCGAGTGAAGAACTTTAGATTATCCCTTGTCGAATTGCTCCGGTCCTGCGTTTATATTCCATTTTGTTATTTAGTTGTCGACCTCTCGTGTGTTCTTTCCAGCAAATCGCACACAACTTTTGTGCGAATTTTAATATAATTCAACAAATACCGTATGTTTAACCGCAGGCATTCTGTCTATAAGCGAATTTGTTATTAGCCATGAAGGAACATCCTTTCTGATGGATCAACTTATTTTGAAAATTTAAGATTTCAATCAATCAGGTACCACGGATTATTTTTATTTGTATAGTGGTGGAAATTTCAATTATGACCTCAAGATATTCTATAATTTTGCGCTATTTATTAATGGCAAAATAAGTTTTCGATCAAGTTTTTTTTCAATTGACAAACTTTCAAATGAGAATGGCTGGAAATTTATATACTAATGCTTGATGACTTACTCCACGTTTATCACAGAGGAAGATTGTATTATAGCCACCCACAGCGAACAATTGTCCATCCGAAGACCAGGACAATGAGGTCACTGGAGTTCCGATGGATGAACTTGAAAAAATTAACCTGCCGAATGAGTCCCAAATCTGCGAGGAAAATTGGGACTCGGTTAGTTTACAACTTACTTTATATGTGCAATCTTCCGAACCGGAAAGTATCAGGTCGTTTGCGTGACACCAGTCGACTTGTAAAATCAAACCTTCATGTGCTTTCCACTGTCGCGCAAAACATCAACAACTTCAAATTTACTAACCGACTGAGGTTTCGAATTTGCTTGAACAGGCTGAATTATCAAGTGTTTTCCTAATGTGAAAACAATCTGTGTAGAATTCGGACCCCACGCGAGGCAATAGATTGGCTCGTCTAGAAAAAAGCATATGGTTAACGCATGCACGGGCATTACTGTGTTGAACCAAAGTGGAACGTAACATGCCACTTTGTGACCATATTTTAATTTGACCATCTTCTCCAGCTTTTAGAATGGAAATAGCGTTATCGAAACCGTGAATTACCTGTTGCAAAAGAGGATCCGTTATGATTCCATTTAACTGAGAGAGTTGCACCTTGGTGGGCTTCAACCCCTTTGTCAGCCTTTCCATTTCTGTTGAGCAGATAAAATTTCCCTGATGAGTGAGATTAGAACGAAAATGGTGAAATACCGTCAGTGGATCCCAAAACAAACACATCTTCGCCGCGGTTTGTTTTGCTAGGTGATTTAGCCTTGAAACCATACGGCCAATCCATTTGAGTGGGAAACACAGTTGGAGCTAATTGATGAAGTTTTTTTGCTTGCATGTTTGCTGTGGTCCATCGATAGATGAGATGATCCTCAGATACTGAGAAAACCTCGTCTGAGGACACCCACACAATTGAGCTGACTAGGTCGGAATGTGTGCTAGTCAAGGAATTCGCAGCATGACTTGTGTAGAACAGATTCTCGTTGATAATACAAATTTAGTTTGACAAGTTGTTGAACAATTATATGTTATTCATTCAAAGATTACTGCATTATCGGTGATGAAAAATCATTGGAGTTCGTCTGAATTTTATGTACAAATTTGTGGTGTGGGATACTGAATCGGATTGAGATAATTAAAAGCAGTAAACGATGGCAGATTATTCATTTTCGTGCTGTAAATCATCAGTTTATCTGTAAATGTCTATTGAAACTCTTGAAGGTTGGCTAATTTGATGTGTTCTTGTTGAAATCAAATAAAATATATTAAGTAGACCATGACCTGTGACACACACACAACTATATGAAATCAACAACGAGTGATATGAAACTTTATAAAATCCGTTATTTATTCAAAAAACAATGTAAAACTAATTGGTTCATTAATAAACATACTTCGATTATTTCACATCTTGTCAGGGTTTGAAGTAAGCTAGTTCTTTCAAACCCTTCCCAAACTAATCTAATTCTGATTGCCTTGTCATATTTTATCTCATTTAAAATTGTGCCTCTGTCAAACTCGCTCATCAAGTGTATGTTTTGAGTGTTTATAGTTGAAATAACCACAGAGTCGAAGCATATGTATATATATGGTAAAGTTTATTATTAGTTGTGGTAAAATGAGGTTTAGCTCTCATATAACCGTCAAGTTTTGAATTGAATAAAGATCAAATGTTTGAGTTTACCAAATTGGCGAGTAAGGAATTCCAAACGAAACACACACGCACCGAATGAAAATACCCGCGACAGTTGTTTGGAGTGTGGTATTTAAAACAAGCAACCATGACTTCATATGTTGAAAGTAGCGCGAAGCTATAATAATGTATCCGGGGTATGGCAAACAGTAAAAATAACTTTGTATTAAAAAGATAAGATCTCCTTTGTGCGCAACAAATAATTTAACTAAAACAGCATACACGTGTTTCAGTGATTTTTATCCATGAGCTTACATGAAATATTTATGGTAAGACGAAAAGATTATACTTCTGAAATGCTACACTTTTGATTTGCAGCCAGCTAATATTTAAATGCCTTAATCTTATTTCCAGGTTACTCACGTTTACAATACTACAGGCGTCTGGTTGTTCGTCATCATCAAGTGGATAGTGGGATTGGATTTTTGAAATACGGAACGACGCTTTCGATTATACCATGTTTCAAGGCTCCGTAACTATAATCTTACTTTCTCTTACTGATGAGGTGAAAACGCGCAAAGCAGTAGCAGTGTGTAGGGTCAAGAAATGCAGTTACTCCGGAAACTAGTCATCTTTCTTGATTTTAACACCTAACCGAGATCTAGTTTGTGGCTAGTTTATTAAAACGTTTCTCTATTTTAATGAAGTTTAATAGAGGTTACACAATTTATATTTTTAATCTGCTGTACATTTCAACATTTGCTTAAATTAGTTGGATTTTTCAAGATTCTTTCTTTTGTTTTATTAGAATGTAGCGTAAAACAAACCCCAGCAAGCTAAGCGGATATACACAATTCTGTGTAGAAACTGCAGCCTGCAGAGATATAGCAATTACCAGTATCGACTTAAAATAGCAAACGCAAGGCTACCAAACTCGAAATAGCATTTTCCAGCGTTTATTAAAAATAAACAATTAAATATGCTAAACTCGTATGATGTACATAAAATGTTTTAACACTAAAATGACATCGACATTTTAACTTTCACTTATATACTCATAATCTGCAAAGAAAATCGAGAAGACCAAATAAAACACGCGTCGATAGAAAGGTAAATTTAATATCCTGATAAGTTTTAAATTTTATTAAAACCCATCTTGTCGTATTCATGTACAGTGTAAAAGCAATAAAACAGGTGGTGGAGTGCGAGATGCACATAATAGTAAGACCCAATGCATTCTTGTTATTCAAACTCAAGGACTACGTTGGAAGATGCTGTGCATTGAATGCGTCGGACATCTTTGAGACGTAAACCAAAACTGTTAGTATGATTGTTATATATAATTTCAGTATATAATTAAAACAATAATTAGAACTTTTTCAATTTATAAAATGAAAAACAGTTACATTTAGCCATCCTCAACTCGCATGTAATAAAGCTGTATTCTTTCCATCATGAACAATTTGTCAAGCGTTTCAATTCGTGAGGATTGCTGGAAGGTTTCAAAGGTTGCCACAGCCGGGGTTGGTAGTAGGAATGAGCCACCTACCATCTATAAAATGCTCCCACGTGGCGTGCGTCTCAAATAGCCTCTGACAACCAAGTCCAACTCCTGGCCTGCACAAGTGGCTTTCACAAGCCCGGCGGAACTGCTCTTACTGACAGGAGAAGAGGCGAATGCGGGTGACTGGCGCCATAAAACCAGTTAGCTCCGGGCAGATGGAGCTCGTCAGTTACTGGCAATCCATCTAGGGGAAGGAAAACCCTGACTCCAAACCCCCCACTGCCTTGTGGGTCACCCGATTGCCGTAAAGGCTTCGGGAGAAAACCCCGAGGAAAAATCCAGAGAAAAGCCCCGTAGGTAGATAACTGGCGCACAGCGCGTTTATCTGCCAGCTCCCTGCTGCTTTGTAGGTTGCACTTGGCTGTGCAAAGGCTATAGAGGTGTACTCGAACAAGCACCAAGTGGTGCTTGGGACATCACTTGTACACTATCCCCAAGAAACTTCATGACGATGTCTAAACGTATATCTCAGCTCCCTGCTACGGCGTTCCCGAGACGCGACGCGCCCTTGGCTCTCCCAGCGGCTAGGGTGAAAATTAAGCTAGCTGGGGCCATAAATATCCGTAAGGACTTTTATGTGGGATGTTGGAACGTACGGACACTGCTCGACGTTGGTAGTCAAGCAATCACGATGCGCTCTTTATTGGACTACCAAGTAGATGTTGCTTGTCCTTCCGAGGTCCACCTTCCCGGACACGGATCCAAATCGATCAAGGTCCCCGCGTCGATCGTACTTATTGGCTTTTTTTTAATCGGCCCGAGGATGGATCTGGTCAGCATGGAGTAGCGATAGCGCTCAGCGACCATGCTAATCAAGCACTCATGTCATGGATGCCTGTATCCCCGAAAATTACGGTGGTCCGGCTGAGGGGTCACCCTTTGAATATAACAGTCGTTTCGGTGTATGCCCCAACCCTATCAGCCGACCAAACTACAAAAGACGACTTTTATAACCAACTTTAATTCGTAGTCGATAGAGTTGCTGGAAACGACGTACTGGTTGTGGCTGGTGACTGGAACGCTCGTACAGGATCAGCAGATTCCGCAACAAACCGAATCCTGGAAAAATTTGGCATAGGGCAGCGCTGCGCGAATGGCGATCGACTGATCGAGTTTGCGGCCTACAATCACCTATGCGTCTGTAACACTAAATTCCAGCACCCTAAAAAAACACTTGGTCACATGGTACTCGAACGATGGTAGAACGGCGAACCAGATCGATTATGTTCTAATTCGCGCACGTTGGATGTCTTCGGTGCTCGACTGTAGGTCCTATGGTGGAGCCGAAACAAGGAACGCAGCAGGCACCGATCACACACTTGTTCGCGCAAAGCTCCGACTTCGCCTGCTAAACCGCCAAAGGAAAACTCCTAGGAAGCGCTTAAACTTGGAAGCCTTAGGAAACCCGGCCCAACGTAAAAGCTCATTGACGATATCGCTGAGCGGTTGGATGGGAGTGATGCATCAGTCGAACAACAGTGGTCCAGACTGAAGACCGCTACTCAGACTGCAGCACTAAAAACCCTAGGCACCGCTTCTCGTCGCGGACGAGATTGGATTTCTCAGAACACCATCGAGCTCTCTGTCCGGGCAAGAGACGCCCGAATGCATGGTGCATCTGATTATCGCCTCCTTAGGAAAGCTGCTACACGATCAGCCCGCAAGGATCGTCAGCTATATTGGGCGGAAACCGCATCCGAAATGGAAGCCGCAGCAAGTATAGGAGACTTTGGACGACTGTTTCGCCTGATTCGCAGAGCATCTGGAAGCTGTGGTTTTTGTACGAACCTTCGAGATTCGTCAGGACAGATGATATTTGACCTTCATCAAAGATAGATAGGTGGGTTGAGCACTTCAGTCAGCTACTGAACCGCCCGTCATCTATCAATGCAGTATTCACTTCCCCGATAAATAGCTGTGAATACCCGGTCAACTGCGAGGCACCATCAGAATACGAGATATCAAGTGTTTTACGACGACTGCAGAATGGTAAATCGCCAGGTGAGGACGGAATTTCCGTTGAACTTATTAAAGCCTGTGCCGACGTATTATTATCTCCGCTACATCGGCTGTTTTGTTCGTTCTGGGAGACGGAAGTTTTCCCATCAGACTGGGGGATGTCTATCATTCTACCACTGCCGAAACGTGGAGATAAATCTGTGTGCTCCAATTACCGCGGAATAAGTCTAATCGACACCGCTGCTAAAGTGTTTGCAACGCTCCTGCTTAATCGGCTCTCCGCCGAAAGAAATCTGCGCACCAGAGTTAACCAAGGTGGATTTCGCCCTGGGATGGGTTGTGTAGATCAAATATTTACTTTACGCAGGATCCTCGAGCACCGTGCACGGTATCAACAGCAAACGATAGCTTGCTTTATTGACTTCCGCGCCGCCTTCGACTCCGTAGACCGTGGTTGTTTATGGTACATCATGCTAGCGGATGGGGTTCCATTAAAGCTCGTCAACCTAATCAGAGCCTATTACAGCTCTACAAGGGCACGGGTTCGTGTCTACGGTGAAGAATCGCGTGAATTTAACTTGCACACAAGAGTCAGGCAAGGTTGCCCGCTATCGCCGGTTATGTTTAACTATGTCGTAGACTGGACAATGAACTAGGCGTTAACAGACTATCAAGGGGTGCAAATTTCAACGGATCTATGGATTTCCGACCTTGACTACGCTGACGATATAGTCGTTCTGGGCGACAATACCGAAATGCTGCAAAGCGTTTTAGACCGCATTAGTGCCACTGCCGCGAAAGTCGGTCTTGAGATAAACGCAGCTAAGACCAAGGCATTTTTTATACCGACACACCAGGCATACAGCCACTTCGCGTTCAGGGTTGTCCGATTGAATACGTTCCAGTCTTTAAATACCTCGGCTCAAGTATATTGCCCAATGGTCAGGCGAAAGATGAAGTGAAGTTTAGGGTCGATCGTGCTCGTAATGCGTTTTTGCAGTTGAATGGCACCCTTTGGCGCAAGCCCGGGATCAGCCTAAAACTAAGACGCGTGTTTATCAAGCAGCGATCCGCCCTGTACTGCTTTACGGATGCGAGACATGGCCTTTAAGGTCACAGGATGTACGCACATTAGAAGTGTTCGACCATTGGTGCCTTAGGGTAATCTTGGGCATCCGATATACTGACCGAGTATCTAACGCAGCCGTACGAGAGCGTTGCAGCGGACTATCTCCACTTTCCGCTCACATACAACGGCGAAGGCTGCAATGGTTTGGCCACTTCCTCCGAAAGACAGACACAGCACTTCCAAAACTCGTCCTCGACCCCAAACCCGTTCGCACCTGGCGTCGGCGGCAAGGTGGTCAAGTGAAAACCTGGCTGTCAACTGTGAAATAGGATGTAGACACCCTGGGTCTGCGTACCGTCTACGGAGTTCGCAGGTGGGAACGAGACTGGATCACGATCTGCAACGATCTCGCCTCCGATCGACGTGCGTGGGCTGGTGCGATCCGAGACATAAATGAAGCCGGCTAATCCACCCGTGGAGCCAGCCGCACAAAATTAAAAGTAAGTAAGTGAGATTGCTGAAAATTACCGTTTGTTTCACTTATTATCAGATCAAAATGAGATCAATTTGTAATAAAACATTCTCATCATTCCGCACCATTGCGTTCACCTAAAACGAATGCAAGTAATGGGTGCACATGTGCATTAGCTTTATAAGACGACCGTTGAATTCTTCCAAACAGTGTGAAATTATTCTAAGTGAGTTAAGCTTCTAACGTCTTTTTGATACTTATTGATTGAAGACTGCTTTCAGCATGTGAATATGAATATGGCGTTTTCAGCAGCATTTTCAACTAAGATACGACACAAAAATACAAAAACGGTCTTCCATTATCTTTTTGATCATTAATTGAGAACTTTTCGCCTAATAGTTATCTGAAAGTGAAATCATGCATAATCGACCATTCAAGTTTTACTAAAGTGTTATATAAAATATTTGACAGATGCAGACTTGTCTAAGTTTTACACCTGATATTTATTAAAGCTTTGGATTTATATAATCTGATTTTTGAAGAAACGGATCTCTAGGTACAGTTTGTATTGCTCGCTTGAAAGCAATTTAGATCGAACAAGTTTATAACGCTAAACCACCGTTGAAACCTCACCTCAGCCACGGTAAACACAACCGATAAAATATGTGAACTCTTCCTCTTTCTTCTATGGTCCTACACAGGTCGTTATTTCGATATATCCGATCAGGATGTACAATCTTACAGCCTGCCAACCTCAGACTAATCTGAATATTATCCGTGCATTGCAGATTCTTTTACCGCTCCAGGAAATGATTTTCATGTTATTTTCAGCGATGTATATTTTAGTCAATTTGTAGTACATATTCATCATTGTTCTGCAATGATGCATGAATGCTAACTTATAAGAAGTTGAATATATACTTCACACCGTACACGTGTTTTGCATTGGGACAGTTATGTGTGACTATGTTCAATTTATATGTTGTGAAATGCTATGAAGTGCGCTCTGATTTATTGAGTACAATTAGAAATAGACGTCTGTTCTCAATGGTTAAATCGTACTCAGCGTGTGCGCTACGACCTGCTGCTAACTCGTCACATATTACTGGGAGCTTATGGTGACGAGCTGCGCGAGTATTTCCCTCTCGTGACGGACTAAAGAACACGCGGCCATGCTCTAAAGCTTCAGAAGCGAAGGACACTAAGCCTACCACAGGGATTCACGCTCTCAACAAGAATTGTTAACTTGTAGAATGCGCTTCCGGAAGAGGTTATTTCAGCAAGATCTGAAAACCAATTCAAGCAACTTTTGGATAAGGTATTGCCTGTAATCACGGCGAAGCTGAACAACACTGGACAGAATTTCTTCAACTGAGGTTCTCCTGGATTATGTTGCTGATGAAAAGAGATGCGGCTTACAAGGGTTTGACTCCGTGTCGTCTATCAAGAAGAAGAAGAAGTATTAGTTCTAACGTTCAATGGTTTATTGTGGTGTAAAAGCATAGCTTAAAAATAACCACAGGTTGGTATGTACAGTGTGATGGGAATAAAATAGTGAGTGTCATCTGTACGGTGACGGGGAGGCCTTATAGCGGGCCACACTTGCTTTAGAAGTGCGTCTTCTTCATATTGCGAGGCGGTATCAGGAGAATACGGAGGCATCGGAGGGGCGTTAGACCTGGAAACAAGTAAAACTGACAGGTGGTTGATAAGAGAATAAACGGAGTAGTAAGGCAAGGAGGAGTAGTAAGGCAAGAAGGATAGTAAGACAAGGAGGAGAGTAAGGCACTGAGGAGTTAAATTATCATAAATGAACTTATTTATTAGAACATCAATGATAAACTAATGAATAATGTAATGTTAACAATATTGATTTATTCCTTTAGTTTCTCTGAAATTTTTTACGTCAATGAATTTCAGATTTACAAACGTTTTTTGTTCACATTTAGTAAATTATCTTGTTAACGATTTCAACCAATTTCTTAAGTCTCATATTGTGCACACACCAGAATTGAGATAAAACAATATTAATATTATTTTAAAATTCACCAGAATTTTTCAGCAAAGGATATGACTATCACCATGTGGATATAAAAATCGCAACTTCATAGTTTAATTTGCAAACAATTGATTACTAGCCATAGATATATATATTTAGAGAACTTAAACAAACTACACAAAATTTGTAGGAAAAACGAATTCATGATTTCGGATATAAATATCAACGTAAGCAATCTTAAAGTTCATGTATCTCGTAGTAATTTATTCCGATGTAAAACTAAACACATTTGATTCTTGTCTTATGAAAAATGGTCAAAAACAACTACATTTTAGTTCACAGGACCGTTAGTGAATGACGGATCAATCAAGCCTCCAGAATTTATCTTCGTGAGTAGCTGCATGATGCAACAACTATAGCCTTTTTTCCTTTTTCCTATTGAAATCTACGATGATTAAGAGATTATCAAGACTGTCTTCACAGAGCAACTCCTGATAACCGATGCTGGAAAAAAGAAGTTCAAGTTGAATTTAAAGTTACACATGTCTGAATGTATCCAAAGCCAATTACCAGTGTAAATTTTCTTTAATGGTATGCGGTTGGGCACCCGGCACTTCGATATTAATTATAAAGGTCGAATGGTTCATATGATCATACTTCCTGTTATCTGGAAACAATGTACCGGTTCTCTCGATCAGCACAGTAAGAGGTCATCGATTTGGGGAAAAATACGAATATATGCATGAACAATACGAATATTTTTTCAATGCCAGCAAAAAATTTGGGAATTGGGTATACCAGTTAGCGTCTCATTCCCCCTTGAAGCTTAAAACGATTAGGAGATTAGTCATATAATCTGAGGTGCTTTTCCCATGGAGTGACCACAAGATTACTAAAAAAGTGCCCAGGTACCAGCAGCCCGGTTTAAACCTTAATAAGTTTAATTGAACTGCCCCATAAAGTTGTATTAGTTACAAGCTTATGTAATTCAGTTATATTAGCTCACGTGCGACACTTTAGAATCTTGAAGACTACTATTAGGTCAACTCACAGCCTCGGTTTCTTTATTAAAAAGTCCAGGTCTTCGAGTCGTGTCTTATTGGTTATGCCTGCTAGAACATTTCCCATCCTAATCACAAGGCGCTAGACCGTTCAACGACACTATCTTTTTTCAAGTGCGGTTCCTAGGATTGAACAAAGACTCAACTGGATTATACTTGATACCACATGTCTATTTTATACCCTTTATTCGTAAACGAATATTTACTATGATATGGTGATTGTGACCATAAATTATTTAATCTTTAATCTTGAATAGTATTTTAATTGAGGCCGCACGACTATCTTGTATAGTTAAATAGACATAGAAGGTTTCCAGCATGACAGCGTGATCGCCGAGATATTTCACTTCATGAGTCACAACTCTTCTGTTTTGTTCCTACGCCGCTAACGTTCTCGTTTAATCAGTCTTCATGATAAGCCCCATGTTTCTTTTAACTCTCACACTTTTACTAATCTTGAAATAAGTGTATCTCAGCTGTGTGATCCTAGGATCTTACCATCATCAGCAAACAAGAAGCAATTTGAAGTCATAAAGGCTGCCAGGTCGTTCACAAAAATAAGAAATAGTAGAGGGCAGAGCACTTATTCTCGCGGTACAACACGAGAATTACCGATTCTTCAGAGCTCAGCACTCCAATCCACACACGTGTCAAGAGATCCACTGCACAGACAAAGAAAAAAGTGGGTCTAGCCGTGACCGTGAAAAGTATTCACTTGACGGCGACACGGAATCTTTGTGACCTCTGCATCACGTGTTTAGATCCGGTAAGCGTGGATACTATTTCAATTAAATGTACTTTCTGCGGGTTTCATCAACACGCGTCCTGTGATGAGAATTTGAGTGATGTTTGTGCGAGCCTCGTGAACGATGAGAAACACCCATCGGTCTGTTATGTTTGTACAAGCTGTAGGCAGTTCAATAAAGACGTCCGCCACAACAGTAAAGACTTGACTGTAGGTGAAGAGCCCAATGAGATGGAGAGTAGACTCTCACACCTGGAAAACCAGTTTGCCAAAATGAGAAACTCAATAGATCTTTTGATCAAACCAACAACAAAGGATCCCAAACATTCAAGTTCATCTCTAGACACCACTGGTGCCGTAAATATTCTGAAATATTGCTACAAGACACCAAAGAGATCGATATAACCGGGTCAAAAGTAATGCCGTCCTCCTCAAGTGTTGTGTTTGAGAAACCTGCTTCAAAAAAGGTTTCGCTTAGCATTATTTGTACCAATGCACCAGAGGCATCTGAGACACTATTTTTGACTAGACAGCAGCATGACTTGACCAAATGGTCGGAACTGTGCACTAGGATGGGTGTAAAAACAATCACTCCGGTTTCACTGACTCGCTTGACTCGTGCACCCAAAGCGCCACACCAAGTTAAACCGAGATTGCTCAGGGTAGTGTTGCAAAGTGAAAAAGAACTAGAAGATGTACTTTTATCTGCATACTTGTTGCAAGACGGTGAACAAAGCACACCACGTATCTTTGTTGACATACCCTGGTCAGAACGGGCAAAATCTCCACAAAACAGAAACACTGGGAAACTAAAGGAGCACCACAGTCGTAGTCTTATAATCCTGAACGTTTCTGAAGCTGCTGATAGTCCAGATGCAAAATTTAACTCCAACCACGACATACAACAATGGAGATTTATTAATGACGCTATCCAAACAAACAATACAGCTGTTATCAATACCTTTAGGATCCTGATATCACCTAAATACGAAGGTGAAGCTCCGCGACCACTCAAACTGACACTGCTGACAGACAGTATGGTTGACGCCGTTCTTAAAAATTGGAAGCAATTCCGATACAAATTGCCACGAGAGATTGAAATTATTCACAGACTTCTCAAAACTAATAATTTCAAGGCTGATGCCCAAAGTCCAAATACTGAGCCAAAAAACGGAATTTGGCCGACTCTACCGGAGTCGGCGAACAAAATTACTTACCTACCGACTCAGGCCGAGCTGTACCAATGAGTTCATCTCATGAACCGTCCTTGCTATCCATATCGACTGTCAAATTTTTATATACGAATGCCCAATGCTTGACAAACAAACTACACGAATTGACTGAAATAACTACCACACACTCACCAGACGTGATTGCCGTAACTGAGACATGGTTTCATCCAACTTTAACAGACAATGAAGTTGCCATTGAAGGTATGTCCCTACTTCGTCACGATCGCCTGACTCGAGGAGGTGGTGTTGCGATTTACCATATTCCGAGATTGCTCTGCCAAGAGATCACTGATGATGACTTACAACTGCAAGACACATTATGGTGTTCGCTGAATGTAACAGCAGGAGAAAAATGCATAGTGGGTGTGATTTACCGTTCGCCTTCAGCCGACGAAGCCTACAATTCAGCATTACTTGAAAATATACGCTTAGCGGCTAACAGATACAGCGGCAGACTTCTTCTGATCGGAGATTTCAATCTGCCGAACTTTAAGGGAAATTCATTTCATCCAGAAAACTCTTTAAATGCTTTATACCAACAGTTGCTGGAAGAAATTCCACTCTACAACCATATTTTCAACAATACCCGATTTCGTGGTACTGATACGCCGTCTATCTTGGACTTGATACTGACAAATGAAGAGCACGTGATCGAGAGTCTCACTTATGAAGCTCCAATGGGACTCAGTGACCACTTAGTTATTACGTTTGATTATATTTGCCAGGCAATCAGAACAAGTGACATCAACAAGGTGATTAGAAAAATTGACTTTTCACAACTTAAAACTACTCTTAAGAATGCCACAGACCCTGGTCTTAAGTCCGAATACGTGCACGATCAGTGGCAGTGGATGATAAACAAACTTAAATCTGCCGTTAAAATGCACTCTCATCTTGTTCCAAAGGTGCAAAATATGGATATACGTTTAAGCTGAGTAACCGAACACGAAAATGATTAACTTTGCGAAATGTTGCATGGCAGGCTCATCGACAAAATACCACTGTTGAGAGTTGAGAGACATTCCGGTTGCTGAGAAATAAGGTAAACAAACTTGCTGTTGATGAAAAACTGAATTATCAAAAAACATTTACTTAACAAAACGGAATCAAACCCCAAAATTCTCTATCAGATCATAAATAACCGGTCTAGGGTGAAACCAGGGGTTGCTGCTTTAAAGACACGTGGTGGAACAACAACCACAGCATCGCAGTCTGCCGAAGTTCTATCCCATTTCTTATCCACTGTCTTCAGCCCACGAAACACCGTTACCTGCCCCTTAACTCCCGTCATCTCACCTGAAAATGTTTTACAACAACTAACTATTACCCCGGACAGTGTCCTCCGCACATTGCTAAATCTCAACACGAAAAAATCTCCCGGAGCTGACGAAATTACCCCGCTGATCCTCAAAAACTGTGCTTCTACTTTGTGTACGACCCTGACCTACTTGTTTAATCTCTCTTTAACCCAAAGTTTCGTTCCATGTGATTGGAAGAATGGCATCATTGCCCCAATCTACAAAGGAGGAAACCGTTCCGAAGTATCCAACTATAGACCAGTAACACTACTACCGGTGATATCTAAAGTAATGGAGCGCCTCGTTGCAAACAGCGTCACAAAACATCTGGAAGACAATTGCTTGCTCGCAGTCGAACAACACGGCTTCAGAAAAAGACACTCTTGCCTTTCAAACCTTCTGCTCTCCCTCGATGACTGGACACAAGCTGTAGACAAAGGTCTCACCATACACGCGTGTTATCTTGATATGTCCAAAGCATTCGATCGTGTCAACCACAGTCTGTTACTACAAAAATGGAGCAATGTGGCATCAAGGGTTCATTACTAGCCTGGTTTGAGGATTATCTCCGCGACCGTGTCATTCGAGTAAGGGTTGACGGTGCTTTATCACGACCCATTGCAGTAACGAGTGGTGTGCCGCAGGGATCAGTGCTTGGACCAATTGTTTTCCTGATCTATGTAAACGACTTACCGAAACTTGTTCGCAGCAAAATCTTGTTAGTTGCGGATGACATCAAGCTGTGGACACAAGTAAGCACAGCTGAAGATTGCATACACCTTCAGCTGGACCTTGATGCCTTACAGAACTGGTCAGTTAGAAATGAACTACCTCTCAATTTCAGCAAATGCAAGGTATTGACTGTTGGAAGATATTTTGAGTTCTCTTACACCCTTGGTTCCCATATTCTTGAAAGCACTGACAAGGAGAAGGACTTGGGTGTGTGGGTGAGCAGCACGTTGAAACCGTCACATAACGCCACAGCTGTCTATGAAAAGACGTCACGAGTACTGCTTCTTCTAAAACGCGTGTTCGGGAGTTTCACGAAGCAAACTGTTCATCGAATAATTAATACGTACTTGAGGCCAACCGTGGAGTATGCGGTTCAGGCTTGGTCACCCTGGCTACAGAAGGACATCAGCCTCTTGCAGAGAATATATCATCGGACCACCAAGCTCGTACGTGGTTTAAAACATAAACAATACGAAAATCGGATTACAAGCCTCAATCTATTGGACTCTCGCTACCGCCATCTTAGAGGCGACTTGATTCTTATGTTCAATATACTGCATACCCACATCCATCCCCTGAATCAACTATTCACACGACTACCACCACGAAAAAGCCGGAGTCATAACTATACAATACTTATTCCCGACTCGAGGCTGAACTGTCGAAGGTATTTTATTCTCTACGTGTATGTTTTACTCGGAACTCCCCACCCCGTAACGTTGCACATTCACCCAACTTGGATATATTCAAATCGAACTTGGAAAACTTCATGTCGACATATCCAAACATTGAAACAATATATACTGCATCCTAAAGCTTCGAACCCATGCATCGAAGTAAACTATACATATTTACCCTATTAAACCGGTTAAGAACAATTTCTGCTCTATGGATTTCTAAGTGATTCCTGAACTGATCAGTGGGCAAACAAATCCGGTTTTACTAACTATGTTATTTGTAATTCGCATATTATTCTGTGGTTTTTGTAAAGCTATGTGCTTTTTAGACCATTGAATTGAATTGAATTGAATAGTTGGTGTCATTGGTTAGGGAGCTGTCTAACGAACCATATACCTCAACTGTGATGCCACAAATCCATAGATTGTATAATTCGATTTTAATAGCATATTGTTTTACAAAACATTCACAGAACATTAGGTGAACTAAAAATAATATTACAAGCAGAAACGGAAATTGGTTGCTTACCGAGCAGTTCAAGAATAAGTTAAAACTCCGAAGGGCTGAAATTGTTTTCCATTTGTGGGATGACAGACGTAGATCCATGGGTGTCAACATGTGCAGTTTTCATCGATAAACCGTTTCAGGGTAAAATAGGCATCAAAACGTTTATTGAACAATTGTTGCGTTGGTCAGTTTACAACATATTCGGTAGATGTTTTATGTAAAATCAAATCGCACGGAATGAAAACGTCGTGTACAGTCGTACCGCAAGTGAGGGACAGTTAAGATTAATTTGTGCGCTATTGTCTTATGCTAGCCACGTAGGCTCATTAAGCATTGCAGAGGGTTATATGGTTTCCAGCTGAGTACGGCTAAATGTTTAATGAATCGATGTTGTAAAACATGTTTGAAGCCGTGGCAACCATTCTTGAACTGCATATACAATCGTAAATCTGAAGTACTTATTTATAGTCGGGGAGATTTTTCTTCCCGGGAACCCAAAGAATATTCTCATGATGAGTGACAATTTCTGTGATGCTTTGCGATAGACTGAGAAACAATGGTTCCACATTCCGAATGCCTGGCTCAACAACACACCTGATTCCTTTTGCTCCATGGTCCACTCGAAGCACCGTGAAATTATTAGAATTCTGTAACAAATGTGTTTTACTGAGCCTAAGATAATTGACCTTGATATTACTTCAGTCAACGCTTGCTACGTGACTGCTCATTTGTACCGTTGTACACGTTTTGGCCAATCAACTTTAAGCCTGCAAATGTGAAGTACGTTTTAAAAGAACAACATGATTGGTTTATGCAGAAGCCTAATTGAAAATCATCCCATAATCACGAGAAGAATAATTCTGTGGCCGCTATCAATACTGATGAAGAAATGCGTTTGATTGATCAACCAAATAGAAGGTAAGTTAAGGGACAAAAAATGCATGACATTTTTACTTCTTGAATAAGAAACTAGATATTTGCAAGGCGTGATGACCTCATGCAGTGGGTGGGGATGTTCGAAAGTAATAACTATAACCAATTTGTCACATTCATGGAAGTCTTGTTCGACGACCGCTTAAAGTCGCCTTCCTGACTAGCAATATGGCTGATTTAATTCGAACACAAAGGACTCAAAACATTTGCAAGCTACCAAGTGGTGTCAGAATGAGTGCTCCGAAAACAGATAAACTAGATCCTACAGACAATATACCACTCACAAGCGCAAGTCAAGTCATTTCAATTAACTCTCCGAAAATCGATCTGTGTCCGACTCATGCCGAGTCGGGAAAGTAAAAACAAATTCAACGCCTCAGATGTATACTGTGAACCGGATTGAATTTATGCATACCAACCCTCAATCTTTGCCAAATAAACCACAACTTGAAACTAAAACTAGTCTTTCACATTGTCCATCATTGTTAACCCATAAAACCGTAAGATGTCTCTATACGAACGCGCAGTGTCTGAGAAAAAAATTCAGGAGCTTGATACTGTATGCATACAGCACCCACCGGACTAAGTTGCAATTACCGGAACATGGTTTGAAACTCATTTATGAGACAATAAATTGACATTGAGAGAAATGTCTCTTCTTCGCCAACACCGTACGGGACGCGGTGGTGGCGTAGCACTTTACTACAACCAACAGTTATTATGCAGAGAAATTGACGATATTAAACTGTGTAAAGGATACTAGTGGTGCTTAATTAAGCTGACAACTGGAGAGGACTGCATTGTTGGCGTGATTTATCGCGCAAAATGTTGAACTACTCCAGAAAATTCGACTTCTGACTGCCAGATTTCAAACGCCACTCCTGGTTACGGGAGATTTTCAAGTTCCACACTTGATGAAAAAACGCTCTTTCGACGAATTAGCTGGACGATGCGTTTCGAGAAGTGATATTCAATATTCTTTTTATAACCACGTATTTGGTAACATTAGATATATAGAATGTAACATGCAATCCGTCCTGGATCTAATACTAACGAGTGAGGAACACGCCGTCGAAAATCCCTGCAACGAAACTCCATTGGGTTCTAGCGACCACCTGGTGCTCTTATTCGATTATGTTTGTCAAGCCGAAAGAATGAATGGCATCAACAAAACTAAACTACAACTGGATACTGGAGGTCTTCACAATGGTCTTTGAACTATTTCTGACAGGAAACCAGACACCACGGACGTGCATCGTTCTCGTGTAAACTTCATAGAAAAGCTGTGCGATGAAATAAACCTACATTCCAGATTTGTGCCAAAGAAAACAAAAAAACGATTTACCTTCACATTAAGAAGCAGCACAAGGAAGTTGATTAAGATACGCAAAGATGCATGGAGAAAATATGCTCATCTCAAGATTGAGTTGTGTTTCCGCTGATGACAATCGAGACACTATTGTCAATCGTCATTTTCGTGAATGCAGGAGATTGACCACGAACATCTCTTCTGATAGTTTACATCCATTTAACAAAAGCCTTGTTTCTTGCAGATCTTTTTCCTCCACCCGAAGCCGGTACGTTATTCCTTATTCAAAAAGGAATAAATTTAGAAATTCTTTTATCCCATACTTGGCCCGATACATGGTACAGCAATCAAAAGCTGTTAAAGAGTTGAAAGAACGCTTGACAATTTTCTAATGATGCTACGATGTCCCAGTTATTTTTCGAGTTAATTTTTCAAATTCCCCTAACATTTGTCTAGCCTATGGTAACCTGACCCTTTTTTTAACCAAAATATTACTTCAATGTGTGGCACCTCATATATTTTATTTTATTTGCATTATATAAAGAACCTAATTTATTGATGCTATGAAGTTAGAGAAACGCTAAGTGATTTTTGAATTTACGCTGAGATGTCCTGTCTTTTCAATTCTTTTTTATTCCTGTCATATTTATCTAGCCCGAGGTAACCTGACACTCCATTGGCCTGTGTATTATTTCATTGTGCGCACGCTACACATATTTTTTTATTGGTATTATGTGGAGAAAATAATCTATTGCTAAAAATTCGTGAACACGAATAAAGTTATTCTTCTTCTTCTATGTAAGATAATTGGGAAACATATCGTCTGTTATCACCGAAGACAAGCAGTCGTATCAGGCAAAACCATTGCCATAATGGAGCAGAAATCCAAAGTCCTTTACCAGATTGTTAACATCACATCAAAAATTAGGCCAGGAATCTCAGCACTACGCACACTTTATGGTCTAACTGCAACTGCGTTCGAGGCCACCAATGTTCTTGCAGGTTACTACTGCAAAGTATTATTCCCAAGAAATCAGTGCATTTTACGCCACATTCGATCGGCTTTTACGATGAAATACTAAACGAAATCTCAATAAACAATGAGCGTGTCATGCTCAGACGTCTTCGTTTGAATACCACAAAGACACCAGAAGCAGATGGAATCACTCCTCTTATTCTCAAACAATGTGCATCCTCATTGTGTGGTCCACTCAGCACGTTATTCCAAATTTCGCTCGAAAATAGAATAGTTCCCGCGGAATGGAAATCTGGTATCATCACAGCAATCTAAAAGTGCGGGAATCGATCAGACGCTGCAAACTATAGACTAGTTACGTTGTTGCCAGCAATTTCTTAAGTGCTAGAGAGATTATTAGCGGAAAAGATCACCCATCACTTTGAAACCAATAGACTGCTTGCGACTGAACAACACGGTTTCAGGAAATATCACTCATGTCCAACTAATCTTTTGCTCAACTTAAACGACTGGACTGAATGTGTGAACAATGGTTACTTTATCAGCGCATGCTTTTTACTTAGGTCAAAGGCTTTGGAACGCGTCAATCATAGTATTTTAATCCATAAACTTGAAATGCATGGGATAACAGGAGTGCCCAAGTCAGCGTTGACAGCACCTTAACGAAACCATTTAAAATTACGAGCGGAGTGCCCCAGATTTCTTCCTCGGACCTATTTTGTTTTTCATCTACGCAAACCACATTCCCGAGCGGATTTAGGAAAACATATTCATGCCTGTCTAACTTGCTCACGACTCTAAATGACTGGACGCAAGCACTAGACCAAGGGGGTTCCGTCCATGCCGGTTACTTAGATATATCTAAAGCATTCGACAGAGTGAATCACTCTTTACTGCTTCAGAAGCTGCAGAATGTTGGCGTCATCGGAAACCTACTAACATGGTTCAAAAGTTACCTGTCTGGACGCAAAGCAAAAGTCAGAATAGATGGTGAAACTTCTCGAACAATTGAAGCCACGAGCGGAGTCCCTCAGGGTTCGGTTCTCGGTCCGATACTGTTTCTCATATTTATAAACGATCTACCGAAATTACTAGCATGTAAGCTTGTTTTATTCGCAGACGATGTAAAAATCTGGACGAAGGTCAACTCTATCGAGGACTGTCAAGTTCTGCAAGGAGATTTGAATAAACTGCACCAGTGGTCAATGCAAAACAAACTGCCATTTAATTTCCGCAAGTGCAAAATGTTGCAAGTCGGGAAAACCCTTTCCCTTTCCCTATACACTTGGCAGCCACCCGCTTGAATGGAGTACATCACAAAAAGATGTCGGAATCTTAGTGTCTGGCACTTTGAAGAACAGCCTACAATGCGAAGCCGTCTACAAGCGTGCGTGCAGCTTGCTAGGTTTACTGAAACGCATTTTCGGACGTTTCCCACCACACTCACTCGCGAAATTACTAAACACTTA
>JACCGJ010012939.1:0-34195 GCA_013407085.1 Atriophallophorus winterbourni
TGTTTCTTCATTCTACATTGTGTGGTTAACGAGTATTTATGGATTATTTGCTAAATGACGAAATCACGAGTTTCAAAGCAGCCACCAGTTGACCAGACGCCCACCACTCAGCTAAACAACTCACTTTAAGCTACCAACATGTGTGACTGCATCACAAGTTTCAAGATACAGACAAAAAATCGATCGATGAAGGTGTGGCAGCGAAGATTATTCACCTGACAGCGAAGTTGGAAATGCCACAATACTTTAGCCCTGGATTCGATAGCGTATTCGTATACACCTTATCGAGACGTCCAATTTCAAGCTTTATTGGTAGATATTGGTAGATATTGATCATGTTTAACATGCCTTGGATTTCCAGGAATAAAATTTATTTATTTATTTATTTATTCATTTATATAATGTTGTGCACGAGCATTTAGATCATGTATTTGTAGTCTGCGTAGGCTCTTTAGGTGGGTGGTAGAAAAACTATGAGGATTAAAATATAAAATTCTTTTTTTGCAGCAAATAATTTACAATAATGTATACTCTTGGATACACCAAGTCATGCTATGCATGATCATTTGTTTTCATGAGTAAGTACATCAAATAAAACGGTAATTATACAAATGTTAAGGTCAAACATAAATACATTTTTTTGTTGTTGTTAACAACCGTAAAAAAATAGTTGGATAACATTTGTACAGATGGTAGCTTATTTAAAACATAAAGGTGATAGAATATTTGAGAAATAAATGATAAAGGTTCATGTTTTTAACGAATACGACAGTAATTGTTTGAAATGGGTTAATTAAAGTTTGGGTAGGTCAGGACCGCAATGTTTGTTCATGTATGATGTTCCAAATGCAACTTCGAACGCAGATAAGCGTATAAGGAGTTCACTTCATCGGGTCACGGAGATATGAGCTGTATCTCTAATTCAAGAAATGTGAGAGTGTATTTAAATAAATTTCAACAATTCTGAAAAGTAAATTCTCAAGAAAAAAGTTATATGTCACTTTAAAATTTTTTATAGCTAGAAAATATTAAAAGCCTTTTATGCCGTATAAGTATAAATTATCTATAGCTGTATTAATGAGAAATAGCTTACCTAATTTTTCCGGAGATAAAAAGGAGTTGAGTTGCTTTTTTAATTCAGTTTGTGAAGTGCTCAAGCTTATATTATTGGGAAGTAAATTCCATAAACGAGAATATTTATAAATGAAGAAATCTTTTCGTACAAGATTGTGGATTTTCGGTATACATATTTTGTTTTTGTGTCGAAGATTATATACTTCCGAGTTTTTGAAATCTAATTGTAAATCAATGTCGATCATGCCTTTTTTCAATATTCTGTAAAAGAGTATAAAATTTTGTTTTATTCTTCGAAACCTGATGGTTCCAATCCTAGGATGTGACATCTTTCCTTATATGAATGCTTATCCGAACTGGTGGTAATGGATCGTGTGAAAGAACGTTGAATGCCTTCTGAGGCATAGCTATCAGACCGAGTAATGTTACCAGATATAATGTTGCAGTAATCTAATAAAGGTAGTATATGTAACTTGAAAAGTTACAGCTTGCACTGGGGCAGAGAGATGAATCTATGAAGTAAACCTATGTTCTTTTTTGTTTCAGAAATTAAGTAGCAAATTTGTTCACGAAATGTAAGTGATCCAGAATACCGATAACCTAAATCACGTACACATTGTGCTGGTTGTAGTGGTGTATTATTTAGGATGATCGAATCTTTTGGTATGATTGAGTTGAAATTTATGAAATTAGATTTATTGGTGAAGAACTCGAGACCGTTTCGAATACTCCATTGAAGTAGAGCATCCAGGTCTTGGTTTAATTTTGATATAAAGTCGTCAGTCTGGTTAGATGGATAGGCTATTGCGACTTTTATATCATCTGCAAACAAAAAGATATTACAGTGTGTTATGACAGATAGTATATCGTTGATAAATATCAAGAAAAGTAGTGGACATAAAACGCTTTCTTGTATGACTCCGCTTGGAATTGGCAAAGTTCTAGAACGGTAGCCATTTATATCTACCGAAAAGGTGCGACCAGTGAGAAAAGATTTGAACCACGAAAGTAGGTTTCCAGTAATACCTACAGCAGATAATTTTGCAAGAATTAGATTATGCAGGACCCTATCGAAGGCTCTCATAATATCAATGAATACAACTATGACTCCAAGGTTTGAATCTAGTGATTGTATCACGTAATTTAAATTTTCTAATTGACAAGTGAGGCAAGATTTTCTGTTGAGAAATCCGTGCTGGTTTGATATGAAATAGTTTGGTGTCAAGTATGCTAGGGTGGCCTGTCTGACAAGCTTCTCAAATATTCAAGCTAGAAGTGGTGTGTGATTAATGGGTCGATAATTGGTAACTGTATGTAGTGATCCGGACTTATGTCCTGGAATAACAACGGAATGTTTCCATTCTAAAGGGAAAGTTCCTGATTTGATAGACGTAATACAGAGATTGAGCAGTATTAGGAAGAAGTTTTCAGATCCCATTTTGCATATTGCTGGTACGAAACCTGTTTCATCAGTTTTTTAGGAGATTGTAACTTGATTACAAACTTTACGTATGTCAGAGTTATTAATTGTAATTGTATGAAGGGTGTATGATTACCTCTGTATAAGAGTTGTTATTCTATGAAGCATTGACAAATGAAAGAAATTCTTCGCAAATAACAAAAGGCTCAGTTACTACTGTGCAATTAATACCATGTTGATCGTGTTTAATGATGTAGTTTATCTTATCTGATTTTTCCGAAGCCCTAGCGTTCATTAATTTGGATAATGCTTTCTGTTTTTTATTAGACTTGAGGGCTGTAGACTCATCAGAAATCAGTTTATGGTTCATAATTTGTAATAGTTTGTCAGAAAGTTCATACGCGTGCAAAAGTGAAGAGATGTCATGCTTATTACGAGCATATGATGTCAAATAAGCAATGCGTTTTTCTAACTTATGAGCTTTACTCAGTTTGGGGTGTCTAGTATGTCTGGAAGTAGATTTCTGTAGTAACTCAACAAGTTTATTATGAAAACGTTTGGTGGTTACATTTAAATTGTCAGAAAGGAAAAATTCAGTCTAATGATCGTTTCTAATGAGGGTTTCAGAGATTTTCCAATCTATGTGAGTAATTATATGTGGCTTTTTAACACTAGTTATTATGCTATTGCAACTCAATTCGAAAGATATAATGTTATGATCTCCATTAAAAATGACGAAGATACGTTCAGGTTTGAAGGTGTGATATTCAAAGTAAAGACAAGGTCGAGGATATTTTTATTGCGCGTTGGTTTATAAACAAACTGTGTAAAACCTAATAGTTTGGTGGTATTGGAAGATAGATTTAAAATTTATGTCGTTGCATTCTACCTGGTTGAGTGAAGGCATGTTCAAATCTCCTGCAATTAATTTATAGCGGAAAGGGTGGACAGAGGCTTCTATGAAACAATCAGTCAAGCGTTAAAGCGATGAAGAAATAGTAGCTGGTGGATAGTAGACGCATCCAAGTAAGAGATCAAAGGCCGGTTGTGCCAGCCAGATAGAATCTTCGATATGACCAAAGACGGATGGAATGATGATGTTAGCTTGGAGGTTAGAGCGAACATAAACAAGTCATCCTCCTCCACGTTTTGAAACGCGGTCTTTTCTAAAAATGTGATAGTTTGGAATCAGACGTTCACAGTCTGATTGTTCCTGTTTTGTCCAAGATTCAGTTATTAGAATAATATCAGCGGGATTGGAGAGAAGATATGAACGTAAAGCTAATATCTTGTTAGTTATGGATCGAGCATTGATAAGAATAAATCGAAGAGATGAGGGGCTATGATCAGAAAATGGCTTATTATGTATTTGATTATTACGTGGAGCATGTTGGTTTAGGTTTAAAGCCTTTGTGGAGGGATTTGAAAATTTCGCATACTTGAATAAGGGAACATAGCGGAGTGAGTGGTAAATGAGTTACAATATGGAAAATTGGTTTCGGGGGACGAGCTAATATGATTAAAAAAAGTGATGGGTTGTAATAATTTGAAAATGGGCTTGGGTATTGTGGACTTGGTCGATGGAATTGCCATGCCAAGTTCCGATCTAATGAATGAGGCATTAAACGAAATGAAGTGGTGCAGGCAAGAACGCACTAGTTTGTCGAAACTTGGGCAAGATGGTTCTTTTCCTTGAGTGAGAAGATGTAATAATTTTAGTTAGAATTTTAGGTGAAATAATAGGTTGTGTTGAATTGTTTACAGGAGGAGGTGAATTTAGAGGCGCATTCAACTCTTGTGGCACTTCATCCAATTCCATCGTTTCTCTTCCATTGTTGGAAGATTCGGTGGAATATGGAGTAGTAACGGTACGCTTATGGAACCTAGTTCTTTGTTGCATTGGCGTTAGATAAGGTTCAAAAAACACATTTTCAAATCTAGGAATCGATTTCAAAACATCCTTATGGGCTAAAATGTGTGATGCCAGGCATTTGTCGCTGAGTTCTAATAGGATTAGGCAAGACCTCGAAGACTTAAATTTTTTCAAGCGTTTTAGCGAAGCGCAGTCCAACGGGAAGCCATAAGATGAGCGGATAGTAGTTTTTAAATCTTGTAAAGGATATATGTCGTCTATATTAAACAGTATAACATTTTTAGATCTTAAGTCTCTTTGACAAATTTTAGTAACAATTGATTCAAAGAACTTGTTAGTTCGTTGAAGTATATCCTTGTCGATATTTGAATTATCATCTAGGAGGATAGTCAATGGTTGTAAAGTCTTGCGAACCTGTGTAACAGAAGAGTTGTTTTTTTCGAATTTCATTAAATTCGGATTCTAACTTCCGTAATTTATTCAAAATAACGGAAGTCTTCTGATCTTAGTATACTGAGCATTTGTTGGTCTTAGGGATTTTACGTAAATTAATTCGCTTCGAGATGGGTGTTTTAGTGTACATATTTCGAATAGTATAAATAGAATGATAGTCAAAAGAGTGAGAGATAAAAAACAAACGTTTTCGTAATTATGAAATATTTGGCAATCACGTACCGTTTTCAAACCACGCGCGATAAAAACTAAACAACAATTGTCATAAGTTATTGCAACGTCACATTCTGTGGAAACATCCTATTAATGAAAAGTTTCGAAATTACTGATATAAAGCATGTCTCTAAAGGCTAAAAGTTTGTCCTTTTTGCAGGCTTTGGTGATCCCTTCTCTGCCATAGCTGCGGGTTAGGTATTTGCTCTTATTACGTCCATATTGTTTGGAGAGAAGTTTGATGACACAGTGGTCTGAATAACCGATGAGAGCAAACTTGCGAGCATGAAGTATTTTGTGTGCATTAGTAAAAGCGAAATCCAGACAGGCTTCAAAATGTTTTAAAAAATAAACAATATTTTTGAGACAAAAGAGAGACTACAGAGATAAATTGGAATTATTGAGGTTACCAATAAGTAGAAGCAAAGATTTCGAAAACTTGTGAGTATTATGAGGAGTTCATCAATGAATACATAAAAAGTGCCAGATTGTCCATTGGGAACGACGTTACTATTTGTAAAATAAGTGATTGAAAATTGCAAAGATGACTAGGTTTACACTCTAAGGCTAGGCATGATATATCAGGCTTATCAAAAGTAAAAATCTTCTTGCTATCAAAACAGCAGTCGCTTCGAACATAACTAATAACCATGCCACCACTTTATGCGAAAAGGACAATCCCGGGCAAGCCGAAAGCAGCAGAAACCTTCAATAGAAACCAACTTATTGTCAATTGCAGCAATAAGCCAGGTTTCTTGAAACATGGCGAGGCTGGAATGCAGTGAACTTTTTGAAGGGAGCAGCTGTGACATTTAAGCATACTTGGAGCATACTTGTATACTAAACCCCGAAATTGACGCAAATGTGGCATTGAATATTTTTTATAGCGGTAACCATTCTGGGGCACAGTGCGTTTTCCATGATGGCCACATTACCCAATATTTCCAAAGTTGAGGCGCCAAATTGGAATTTTCTAGGGTTTATTACATTGCCGTATTAAAGAATCGTATGTCTCAGGGATACTTAATACGTTCGTATGAGAAATGTCAGTTGAGTTCAGATTGCTTATCGCTGAAATAAAAGAATCTACTAGGAATCTGATTGCAATCTTCGAAATTATATAGGATTTCACTAACATACATGAAAATGTTTATTATGTTTTTGTGCCAAGTGTTGGTATGCGCAGTAGACATTAAAAATGACAAAGCAGCATATCAGAACTAGTGTTCATAAAAACTTCATTAGCAAATGAGCGTTAAATCACTAGAATTATCTTCTCAAAATGTCGTAAGCTGTACCTCAATTACGTTTTCAGAGGGGGACTTCAGTTTGTGTAACTTGTTTAAATTCCTGAATTTCACACATTATTAGGAAGAAATTGCATTGTTCCATGAAATTCTCCGGAACGCACTGATGACTCGACTGATCTTTCGGTTAGAAGTATTTCCTTCGCCTTCCATTCCGATTTTTTATCATACCAGAATACATTGTTCAAGATATTTGAGTGATTGTTGGGCGCCATTTTATTCCATAGTACCAAAATTAATCTGGATGCCTGATTTGCTACTCAACCATGGATCATTCAGTGCAACCGAAATTAAACTGAACTTGGATATCTGCAACTGATCATATTCCTGATGCAATGTGTAGCAATTATTCTTTTGTCAGATGTAATTGATCAAGTGCAGTCAACGGTTGGGGTGTTGCTATTTTCAGGCCATGTCATCGAAGTTCATAATCGAGCGTTAGGCTTGCACACACAAGGTCCAACTTATCTTATGTCCCATTTACTTTTACAAGCAATTTATGGTAATAGAATGCGAATACATGAGCTCTAGAGCAAGATCGCAGGAGTGCATAATTCGCTTGATAATCTCAGAAGCTGTGCACACTTGGGTCTAAAGTCCCTATAGTTGGTGATTTCAAAAAAACACATATAGCTTTGCCAAACCAGTGCTGTTTAGTCGAAAATATTTCTGAGAACATCATCGACTGAACTCACATGCATTCCATGAGCCAACATGTGAATGAGCTCACAAAATTCCGTCAGGGCTGCTTACCTTCGATTCTAGATCTCGTAGTCTCTTCAAGCGCAAAGATGGTTCGATTGGTCAAATATCTTACTCCACTAGGAAAAGGTGATCACGTTATGATCAGTATCCTCTCGCGCCAAGTGTAGGTACTCAAGGCCACCTAATAACACTGACCGAGACACAAGTTAGTTCCGATTTTCGCAAGTACTTCTTTAGCGAAAGGATAGAAAAGTAATGGAATCGTATTTCAAAATAGGTTGTATGTTCCACTTTGATAGATGGCTTCAAGAATGGACTCGATTCTGTGGCCTTTTCAATTTCATGTTTTTTTTTCTAATGGATTAGCTGGTGCTATCTTCATTTTATATTTTGAAACAATGATACTTCTCCTAAACTATTGATGAGGCAAGTTTTTCTCTTGAAATTCAGATTACTATCAAACCCGAAGAAGTTGGTGAAGATATTGTTTGAAGTAGTGGAATGTCCTCTGTGGCATATCACCCAATAAATCTGGACCATCTATGGAGAATTCAACCAAAATTCGTCCAGTGGCAAATTTGATAGGAGGGCACCCTTCTAAAAAATACAATCGCATCTTGGTTAATGAGATTCAAAGATATTTTGAAATCCGATATCAACAACGCTGATGATGGTCGGAAAACAAGACTGATGCTGAGAAAACTGAGAACGTGAGAAGTTCATTAACTTCATTTTGCCGAAATCCCCAAGTTCATTTACTTTTGATCAGATTGTACAATTGTTAGAAAATTTCTTCCAAAAATTGTCAACAATCTTCTTTGTTTAACAGAGGATATATTTGCATGAAATTGGTGAAGGGTGACGGTGATGATTTTGTGACGTATGCAGGAAAATTTGATAGAGCATGTAAACGGTTTAAGTTCAAAAATATGACTGAAGACGAAATCCGATCACTGATATTCGCCTGTGGTTTGCAGTCAGAAAAAGATCAAGACATCCGCACGAGACTACTGTCGCGACTAGTTCAAGACCCGAATATCAACATGATATCAATCACAACAAAATGCCTGAGATGACTAAATTTGAAACGTGACACAGCTTTTATTCAACAAAAACCCTGCAAGAATGAGCCGATGGTTTAAGCTCTCAAGCAGCGAAGCAGCTGTAAGTTTGATCAACGGGTCGATCAAGGCACTGAGCCTTCATCCAAGTGTTGGCAATCTAGTGATTGGCATTTTCTGCGTTATTGCACATTCAAGAAACACTGACGCCATATGTGCAACAGAAATGGGCAAAAAGAAAATTACAGCCCGACAAATTATTTTGAAAAATGTGTGTTCAATGATTCCTATATTAATAATTATTAGTTCTATCCTGTCTTCGCTACTTACAAAACCAGCAAAATAAAAGCATCGTCAAATAAATTCCGCAGAATGCAGATCAGGAAAGTGGGCCGATCAAAGGCGTGTTCAGTAACCTACATGCAAATGGATCGAAAACTGAAGTTTTACCACAAAAAACTAAAACAGGGAGGTGTTAGGAAGGCACATTTCTAACAAATACAACAAGCTGTATTACCCAATCGACCAAAGGTCGCAACAGAGAAAAATTGTTGTCAAGTAAGCCATGTTGTACATTGGCAACAAACACTAATCTACACTAAATTAAAGTTGTCTGACTCGCTCATGAAAACCAACTTCCGTCGTTTCCACTATGCACATTCCCACGATTAGGGTGTACCCTCACACGTTCTCTCTGTTGTTGCCATATGAATACAAACCATGTCCACGCTCGAAACGCACACACTGGGCGCTTGAACCTTAGAATCCAGATCAACGTTCCATTCCGGCCTTGTTCTGTTTTCCTGACTTTCAAGTTAAGAACTACTCATAGATTGATAAATCGCTCGACTGTTTCTGTTTTTAACATTAAGTATTCATCCATCATAACAAACGTAACTGAAATGAATGTTCAGGTTGGTTGTATTTCCCATGCTCTGTTGAAAAGCATCACGAATTTGTGCTATTCTGTGAAGTTGCTGCAATCTATAATTAATATTTTAGTATATTATTAAAAACAAATTCGCTTGTTGTATTTCTGATATATATTCCGCTGATCAATCACGCTAGTGATAAAACCAGCCTGTATTTTTCTGGTACTTCATGGTTACTCATACAACTCACTGTCATATGTGATTACAAAATGTTTTGTTTGAGCGGCAACGAAGGGTAAAAAGGGGACATTGAATGCACAGCTTGCAATGATTGATCTCGCATTAGCTGCTCAGGTATACATAAATCTTACTATGTGATTTATGCTGGTTTTAGTCGTAATTTAGCGTCTACCACAAGGCTGCATCTAACAGTAAAAATACCACAGAATAATGTGATGTTGCTCAGCTCGTCACATTTCGTACTCACTTAAACTTTTGCATCTGTTGTGCGTGCAAATATGTGCGCTGGAACAACTGCATCTAGGGCAAAAGTAGGCCGAATAAGACAGTTAACCTGTCCTCACAAACAAACTACCTCTCACAGGATGGTCAATGTAGCTGAAACTTCGATAAATTGTATCAGGCCTGTACTCACAGAAGCAACATTTAATTGGTGCTAGTGCAGCCGCACTGTATCAAATTGTCTATGAACTAAATGGTTTTTTGTAAGAAAATTCAAACAATGCATGCAATTTTTCTGCTTTGAAAGGTAGAACTCGAACGGCACTAGTTTTTACTGAGCGTGTCCATTGATTATTGAAACTAATTCTTGCAGAAATTTCAATCGGATGTGAATAAATGATCTTATTCGAATGCTGGACTAAAGCCTTCTACTCGCACGGTGCCAGTCCACCGTGTAGAAAGATGGAAGATGGGTACAAGCTTCGGGCCAAACTTGGTTAAATTTAAATACCGGGCAGATCAGGATGCACTCCTGTTTACGGCTGAGTACACATAATTAACCTCAGATAAACTCCAGAACAAGCCGGATAACCCTCCGTCCCGAATCGAACAAGAGTCTCACGCTTTGAATGCAAAACACTCAGCAATTAAAATATCTGCTATTCGTAGGCCGGACGTGGTTCAAAGCGCTATTCAGTCACTGACAATCATACTGGACAGCACATCGCCATTTGTATTGCTGCCCGGTATAGACGACGTTGATTGGTTCAGCTGCAATAAAGATGGAAGCCGAGCGGGGCCTTTGAATCGGTCGTGCTCAAAATTAATGTTTTCATGCGATTTTATTTTTCCAGTCAACACGGAACCTTTTGTTTTTGAAACGTTTTAACATGTCACGAACATGTAAACGAAGGACGTTTGATGCCCCGCACGCTTTAAATGCTGCGAAATATCTTTATTTCGAAGGATGGGGAATTTGCTGCGCCGGTCAGTAAAATGCGAGAGAAAACTCATACATGGGGGTTTAGAAATCGTGCAGCACGACTTTTCCCCAACATCCATCGCAATCACAAAGCCTAATGCCTGCAGACGAAACCAAAGCTGTTTTGATTTTGGATGTGACTGGCAATCTCAAATTTCCCCATCAAAGTTTGACGTCCCTTTTATCCGTATTGAAATTCTGTGTTTAAACTGTTTTGATTAACTGAAAATTCGTTTCAACGAATAAATTTTTCTTCTTTTTCTTTTTCTTCTTCTCTTCTACGATGGATTAAGCAGGATTAGTTTCACAAGCGCGAATAACCAGTGCCTCAATAATGTACCTAATGTATGCAGCATAATGAATAAGTGGGCAGAAGTCTCATTTCATATGGCTGAGATAAAACAAAGGGTTATACCACTTTCTGAAACAAGGCCGTCAGCGCTTCATGATGTGCCAATAAACATAAGCAAACAGTATCTCGTCATTAGATGCGACAGACCTGGCGATAAGAAAAGCGGTTGTGTCGCACTCCTGGAGTATTTTTCGCACAATACAGGCTCTGATTTATATCTAGCTAGTGAAAGCAATTAAGTTGTTACGAGTATCCTGAATTGCTATAAGTCATCCCTTGTGACTAAGTCATCATCAGTAGTGGATTACGCACCTAATTGAGACTATCGACAGTTTGTTTCACCTAGTACCCCGCTTAATAATCTTAGATGATCTCACTCTCTCGAACATAGACTGGTCCGTCCCTACAGGTGTAGTTACCGAGCAATCCGAAAGGTTTTTCGAATGACTCTATAATTATGCGTTGCATCAGCATGTAAGTAATCGAATGAGGTTTCGTCATGGATGCACTCCATCCACCCTTGACTTGATTTTGTAGTCTAGCTAGAAACCCTATTTAAAGATCTACCCCCGCTCGGCAAAAGCGATCACGTTAGGATAAGCTTTGAAGAGGTTCTGCGTTTTTACAAACCTATCGCTCGTCAAAGACGCAATTTTACGCTAGTATACTGAGGGTTACTTTTGCATACTTCAAAACATTCCCTCGGTTTATCTTGCAATACCAATGTGAGTAAAAACTTGAATAGAATTTTTTAGTATTTAAAAGAGCCTCAAGACATGCACGCTTCACTGCAGAGCGTGATAAGGCATCAAAGGTTGCTCTGGTTGATTTCTCAATTTCACAGTTCTACCCGTAAACGGGATCGCCTATGCGTACGATAAAATATTCCCATCACGTACGGTTATTGGACCCACTAGAAAACCGCTCGGAAAGATTGTGTAAAATTACAACGTTTGTTCAAAAAAGATTTTTGAGTTATCTTCAGCTAGGGGTGCTAAATCTAATCCGATAATATTTTCTAGCCACGCATAGACAAAAGGCTTAACCAGTGAAAGCATTGAAGATTTGAAACTGGAGGGCGGAAAAGTAGCTGTTACCGACTTGTCTAAAGCAACTGCCTTCTCATAGTTTTTCAGTAGCGTTTAACGACGTGATAATTCTTCAAGTTTGCCGTCTGGGCTGCTTAGCCTACCACATGGTGCCCCTACACTAGATGAGTTTTCCTTCAATAAAACTGGGGTGTATGACTCACATATCCATGTGCGTGTCAACGAAGCTGAAGGACCGTATGGTATCACACTCAATTATGCTGTCAACCTGACTAGCATCGTCTCGAAAGTGTTGGAAAAACTATAACGTGTTAAAATCTGTCAGCATCGCGGCCTCCATTCTCAACTGAGTGTAACTCAACATAGATTTCTCAAGGGTAGATCTAGCCTGACAATCCTTCTTAGATTTAAATATACTGCAACTAAAAGGTTGGAGGGAGAGGAGCCAGGCAAAACGCTTTTCCTGTATTTTTGCAAGGCTTTCGATTCCATGAATCATCGCTTTCTAAGGATCCACCTAACAGCAAATGGCATATGGGGTAACATCATTGCTGGGATAAAAGCATTCATTACAGGTAAGACATTTAGAGTTCAGTGGCGTACATAAATCTTCTGTCCCCGGTCCTCTCCTGATTTTCATTGATGACTTGTCATCTGCCTTGAATTGACGGTTCTGAATTTTTGCAGATGATGTGGAGTTCACCAGATCATTGGATGAAGATACCTGGATGAAAGATCTCGAGCGATTCATAAACTGCTCATAACAATGAAACCTCACTTTGAACCTTAATAAGAGCCAAATATTGTCAGCACTGGTTGATTAGATTCGGTCAAGGTGTCGGGCAATTCTTTCAGCGTTAGCGCCGTAGTGTGTAAATGATTCAAGAGTACTAGTTTTGGTTGGCTTCAAATAGTAGGACCACTGTGCAGCTGCAGCTCTGCGTGCACGCAATGTAATTTTTGCTTGAAATCAGTAATATTGAGGAGAAGACCTTATGAATTTCTGCAATTTTACAAGGCCTCATCTAGAATATTGTGTCCAGGCGTGTTGCCATCACTACAAGTAGGACATCGTTTGAAACTACTATGATTGAGAATCTGCGTGGGAAAGCATACGTTGCACTATTGAAGTCTTTTAAACTTTTCTCTTTTGGGCGCGGTCGTTTAAGAGCTGATTTATTTGAGACATTTAATGTCTTGCAGGGCATAAAGATGAGTTCCAATGCGATCCTTACCTTATGACCAAACCTGGACACCCGCGGACAGTCACTTAACCTTGCTAAGTAACAATGCCGGCTAGGCTCCAAGAAACAATTGTTCAGCCTTAGGTCGGTAAATTTCTGGGAAAGTTTACCAAAAGAAGTTACAACCTGTAGTTTTATCGCGAGTTTTAGGCAGGGTTTGGATAGCCATTGGGTAAGTTGTTTGATGAATACTCCCTAAAATTGCTATGCAAGATTAGGTAGACCACCATTTTAAGCGTTATCACGTAAAGAAAATTAAATTCAAAATTCCCCGTTTTTATACACGATTCTTCTTTAGTTGACCTCTCACCGTGTTGTTCAAGAGAAACTGCTTTTTGTTATTCCAGTATCGGGTTAAACGAGGTGCTCCCCAAATACAACACGGATAATCTCTTGACGTCACAATCGTCTAACGGACAAAACAGATTGGTGAGTGCTTCTCTACAGTTTTCCACCGGAATAAATTCTGAACGCTCGTTTGGCTCGTTAATCACTTACTGTTCAGTGAAAACTGAACACATGCACCAATCGACGTCTGAAGTCAAATGTTCGTAGGTCAAATGTTCTACAACGTTTCTCTTTCAGGCGCGGTCGTTTAAGAGATGACTTATTTCAGACCTTTAATGTCTTGCAAAGTATAAAGATGCGTTCCAATACGTTAATTCCCTTATGTCCGGACCCGGATACCCGCGGACAGTCACTTAAACTTGCTAAGAAACAATACCGGCTAGGCTTCAAGAAACAATTTTTCAGTCTCATGTCGGTAAAAAGAACTCAAATTCTGCAGTTTCGTCGCGAGTTTTTAGCAGGGTATTGATAGCAATTGGGTAATTTTTGCTGAATACTCCCCCTAATTGCCATCCAAGATTATGTTGTTGGCCTCTTTCGGTCGATGTCGACCATGGATGTACATCACAATTTCATGAATCTTCATGTTCTACAGCTTTTTGATTGACTAAGCAGTCTCATTCGGGAGGAACTATCTCTCCCGCAGCGCTTGCAGCGATGATCAGAACCCCGTTGTAGTGCGTCAGTCGCACGCCGGCGGCGAGATCTACGTTTAACAACCAAGAGCTGTATTTGCTTCTCGCCAGCTTGCAGGCGACGCTTTACACAATGCCTTCAATGTGAGCGGTCAAGAGCAATTTCTTCCCAACTCGCCGGGTCAATGACAAGAGATTTCATATCTCTCTTGCAAACGTCTTCGTACCGCAAGTGCGGTCTGCCTAATGGTCGACTTCCTAATCGCAACTCACCATTGAGTAAATCTTTCGGAATACGACCATTTTTCATTCTGTAGACATGACTAAATACAAGATTATATATCCGAAATTATGTAAACTACCATTTTATGCGTTATCACATAAAGAAAATTAAATACAAAAATGCCGGTTTTTATACACGATTCTTCTTCAGCTGACCTATCACCGTATTGTTCAAGAGAAACTTCTGAACTGAACTGATTTATGCAAAATACCGCTGGTTGCAGTGGAATTGTATCGGCTGTCATAGGGCTGACACTGACGCTGCTTGCCAAAAGCCAAGGAATAGCGTGACGTCGCCAAGCTCGTCAAATTTTGTACTCACTTAAACGTTTGTATCGGTTGTGAGGGCGAATATAAGTTCTGTGACTACAGCAGGCAAAGGGATAGCTCATAAATCTAGCCAGTTACAACGTTGTTCTAAGCAAGCTACCTCTTCTAAGGTAGTAAATATAGCCAGTTATTCAAAAAAGCGTGCAAACAAGGAAGTGAAAAAATGCATCCCCCGAGAATGTAGACATACTTAGCCAGTTACCTCGTCCTCCGAAGCAAGTTTCCACTCCGAAGGTGGTCAACTTACCCGGAACTCCGAAAAGGCGTACCAAGAAATGTAAATCCACTACTCAAAGGAAGCAATATGGAAATGATGCTAGCTCACCTGACCTGAATCAAATTATTTAGGAATTCAACGGTTTGCGTAAGAAATTTGAGGCACTGCATGTATATGACGATATCCAAACAGCTTGAAATTGCGATCTATAATCGTTTCCAACCCCGTTATAGTTACGCACAAGAATTGTCAAAACGTTGCAAAACCAATTTATTCGTAATAAACAATTTTATATGAATAGCGGTACTGAACGAATATACACAAATGCAAAAAATTGCCTCAACACTGAAAATCCGGAATTAGTTTCAATAACAATTACGAGCGTCCATATGCAGAAAATATGGCGCAGGTAAAATCAAGTAAAATGCGAGCCAACAAATAGCGGGAAACATTAAAACAAAAAATAAGAAGGGTGTAAAAAAGATGAAGACAATTTCTGGTAAAATATTTAAAAACATGAAAAATGAATGTGTACAATTTGTTGGAAGCACAAAATAAGAAGTCCAGACAGACCAAATTATTACGATATTTAAATATGTATGTCACATTTACACTGCCACCCGGAAGCCACGCGTCTCCAAACATACAACATACACATATCTTCACATTCGGCTATGCCATGGAGAAATCTGTAAACGTCACACCCAAGACTGCACATGTGACAATTCAGAACGATACAAAGTCCTATCTACAAACTAAAGTTGACTACTCATAAGTAATTGAAAATCAATAATATTGGCGACCACAACAAAACTCACTGACGACCCGGTAATCAGATTGTAAGTCCTCGAAATTTAGGCATAACCACACAATTCTTGTACCTCATATTTAATTATCATACGTATGCTTTGTAAACAAAAGGTGAAATCCATCTATAACCAATTTTACATGTCAACAACACATCTTTAAGGGCCGGAGCCGTTTATAATTTCCAATGTTTCGAACATTTGATGCATGAGCAAAGCATGGGTGGCACGTTCGCCGAGTTCGACCTTTTGCAGATGTACAGGTTTCATGTTGACAGCACTGAGCCTCACTTTCATTTATCCGGTTGAAGTTATAGCAATATTCATTTGCATATTTGGTGTACAACGTTCTCAAGGGGTGCATCACGCATGGGGCGCATGCTACTTGGTCCATATTAGCCGGATGATAGCATGCGTGTGAATGTGATCCGTGGCCGAATATAATGGATGCACCACGCATGGGGGCGCGTGCAATCATGGCCTGTGATAAAATATTTTTTGGATAAGGAGCTTCTGGCAACAGTTCACTGAAACAACTGTTGACAACCTGACACACTGTGTCGGTTATTAAAGTACGCATTGTAGGTAACGCTCGACAAAGTGACAGCCCTACCGCATTGCCCATAAGCATCCTTTTCATATCTTCATAATTTATTTATAGCGCATGCGCACTGGCACCACTTAGCACAGCTGCGTCTTTAAGGGCCGTAGCAGACTATAACTAATATTTACCACAAATTTCTTACAGAGGTACATTGTATATTAAGCGCTATCGTCAATGAGCAACATTCCGACAACTTTCTACCTATCCTCTGCCCCTTCGAGGAGATAGAGGGATCTAACGTCCTTATTTATTAAGCCGTCTGCATTTTTAATTGTCGCCTGTCTAACGATGCCGTAAGGTCCCGAAAGGGTAGCAATTACCAACCACGTAGGCCATTTACCTCGAGGACAAATCATCTGCGTTATAAGTACTAGATCTCCTGTCATGAGGTTTTGCTCTGGCTCAAGCTACTTATGAGTTATTTCCAGCGATGGATGATACCCGCGCTTCCAAAAGTTATCAGCTAACTGACGCGCTTGTCACAATGTTTTTGTCATTCTTTCCCTTAAATGAATATTGTCGTCGATCAAACTAGCGTTATATCTGTGTTGCAACAAATCATTTGGAGAGAGAGCTGATGTTCGTTCGGCGTCATCATAAACCGGGACGATCGGTCGAACAATCATTATTCTTTCAGCTTTTGCAAGTGCAGTCAAGATAACTTTGTCCGAAACAACTTGTTCCTTTACAAGATGGCTTGATATCTTACGTATTGTTCTGATCATTCGCTTCCCCGCCCCACCGCGATGGCTGGCTAACGGGAGATTGAAATATTCTTCTATACGGTGTTTAGCTGTCGCGACGGTTACTGCGTCTTTATTTGGTAAAATGGCAAGCCATTTCTCTATCCTTTAGATACTCTGCCCCCTAGGCAGATAACTCAATCTACTACAACTTGCTTGAGAATGAGTAACTGCTTTAGGTTTTTATTTTGCTCGGCTAACTTTAGGAAGTGTTTCAAATTCAACATATGTATAATCTCTTCCCTGGCACGCTTAAGCTCTTCGGGCTTAATACTACCGATGTCCAAAGCGAGGTCCGTTCTGCTGCGCATCTTAACAAGTAGATATATTTTGAACCTGCTGAGCCAAGTAATTTTTCTCAACAAATTTATCCACCGGCGGCTGCGTACTACCATGTTATGGAACCATTGCAGATTTGCCAAGTTACTGCTTACGGCGCCGAATTTCTCGAATTCTAGTGTGCCATTATTAATTACGGAAAGGGACTCATGAGGCCAACTTCATTTATCCGTTAGCAGAAACTCGGGTCAATCTGGACAAAACCCAAGTTTTTTTATCCTGTCTAGACTCTATTCCTCTGTACGCAACAACTGCAGGATTGTGCTCCGATGGAACATGGCGCCACTGTGACAGGTCGGATAGTTTCCGCATTCGTAAATGATCCTTTTCGAGATGAGCCCGCATAGTGGTGAAATAAGGGTCTAGGAGAGTTTGATCTCTCATCAGCTTAGGGCCTAAGTTGTTAAGCCTCATATGCGCCAGTGGATAATTGTTTGGCATATTTATTTATTTATATATCGTGTAACGTAGATCTACATGGCACCCACATTTCGTAAAGGTCATCAATCAGCCGAAGTGAGGACTCCACTTTGTTATGGGCCCTGATGTCATCGGGTGAAGTTTGGAGCGCCTCAGAGTCTCCAGGGTCTGAAAATTCTGAGTCGTATAACCTGGTCAGCATTGTCTCAATGCTAGACTGTTCTCGCATTATTACATTGACGCGACGCGGTGACATGTCTTGTTGACCCGTTGGTCCCCTTAAAACCCAACTCGAAGGTGTCTTAGTAGCAAATGGTTCTCGATCATTACCAACTCTATGTTTCAAGCCGCAATGCACATCCGGGACGTCACAACCTATGAGAATGCCCACCCGAGTCGATGTGAGAGAATGCAGTGAAATATCCGTAAGGCGAGGCTACCTAGTTATATAGACACTGAGTACTTTTGATTGTATTTGACAATCAATGAAACGTCCCAAGTTGAGTGACGCGCAAAATCCAAGAGGTATATCAGAACCCAAAGCGGATTTGTCTATAAATGCGGTACTGTATTGAGGCAATCGAAATATAGTAAAAACACCTCAAATATTGGGTTCAACCGGGTAAATCCGGGTCAATGTCAAAACAATATCGTGTACGTACCAAGTTACGAACACGAGTCAAAATTAAATCATGTTCAAATGTCCGAACGTCCCACGCAATCGAGATTACGACAAATTGTGCGCAGTAAATCAAGATCAAAATAAGCAAAAGGGTCCGTAAAGCAATATGATAATGACAGGTCAGAAAAACAGTGTTGAAGGCGACATTGACGGAACAGAAAAAAGCAACACCGCCCCCCAAAGCCAGCATGGCTTCCGTTCCACGCGGACTTTCTGTTCCTTTCATCCTTTATCAGATCTGCACACATTTCAATCGAAGGTATTTTGTCATTAACAAGATTTTGTTCCGATGCACACACACGGGAATTCGAATCAGCAAAAATACTGATCACGTCGACTGGTGACACGTCATAGTTCGATGTATCACCACCGCAACCTTCCGGACTGTTCCACCGATCACGGACATATCAGCAGCTCGGCCAGGTCTCCCGTCAAATCCGAGATCAAATACCAGTTTCGTGGGAATATCCAGATGTGTCTTTAACAGACCTGATCGCGTCGTCATATCAGTCTCAGTAAAAGCACTGGTCAAATTATCACGATTATAAAAGGCGAAATAAAACAAGCAGGACGTCCACAACTTTGCGAGAAAGGCTGAATCGTGACAAAATCATCAACATCTGCAACGGATGCCTTTCGATCAAACATATCAACCGAAATTTCTGGTTCACCAGAGCTACTGCAGTCAAACCTTTGGATATTTGGGATTGGACGACAGGTCAATGTGGTCATGGTGCAGCGGTTATCTGCTTCGCTCGGGGGAGTGAGGTCGCAGGTTCGAACCTCGGTGGCGACAATATTTTCGAAATAATTTTCGTCGTCGTTAAGAAGACTCAGCATTCTTTCGAAATAAAATTTCTAATTTCTCTCTCCTCTATCTCAATTTCAATTTTATCAATAGCAATTTCCTGCTCTAATTTTCTCCTCTCTCTTGCTTTTATTTTCTTTCTATTTCGTCGAGTCTGGCCTCTGCTGGTTCAGCGAAACGGTGTCCGTATTTTTGGGAAGACTGAGAAAATGAACTGTAGGGAGAATCATTAGCGAAATTCTCTTCGTTCTCCAGCGACTTGGTAAAACCTTTGTTGAACATTTCAGCTACTATACGATTTCTTGAAGAATGCATTCAAAATGTCGAATCAAAATTTACGAAGACGGATGAACACTCCGAATTAATTGAGCACTATGTAGTATTATTTGAGTACTTTTGATTGTATTTGACAATCAATGAAACGTCCCAAGTTGAGTGACGCGCAAAATCCCAGAGATATATCAGAACCCAAAGCGGATTTGTCTATAAATGCGGTACTGTATTGAGGCAATCCAAATATAGTAAAATCATACCTCAAATATTGGGGTCAACCGGGTAAAAATCCGGATCAATGTCAAAAACAATATCGAGCGCGTATCACGTTACGCACACGAGTCCGAACGGGAAAATGGCACAGATAAAATGGAGTCAAATTATTCAAAGAGAAAGAGTAAAACAAAAGTGCAGTAAGAAACAAGAAAAAATGGAAAGTGTTCGGATTTCAAAATTCACATGAAATATTACAAATAGATGTTGGACGGTGAAAGGATCCAACAGACTTTAGGAATGTCAGCACGGCTATTGGGCAACGTGTCTACAACAATTGAGTTCTCAATCACGAACTTAAAATTATTGTCTAATGAGGACAACCTTACGTTGGTCCGACCACATGTTACTGTCTTGGAAACATGCGCAAACGAACCTTCTCCGGTATTAGTCCCAATAGCTCCATTAGATCCTAATTGACTAAGGTGTAGTCCGAACCATTGTCTAGGAAGGCGTAAGTGGACACCGTTCCACGCGGACCCACAAGCTTAACTGGGACGAAACCAAGATGTACGCTATTAGAAGCTAAGCTATAGGAATTATATGTCTGAACTATTTCGCTGGTTATCTTTTCGTTATTGTTAATCGACGTATATAGCAGATATTGATGAGTCTTACCACAACCGTCAAGGCAGCACACTTGCTGAGATCGGCAGTCTGCAATTCTATGATTGCCTCTGAGGCCCCGGAAGCACCTTCTATTTTGCTTTAGTGTTTGCCACCTTTCTCCAACGTCATAACTTCGGAAAACTGAACATTGCTCCAGAGGGTGGTTTAGCTAACAAAGAATACAGCTATTTGTTAGTGGAGCCTGGTGGACAGCAGCAATTCTATGGATGGAATGTAAGGGATCTGAAGATTTTCTGGTTTCAAAGACCAGGGCGCCATATTCTGTACTACATACATCAACTTGTCTCTCTATCAGAGATATCAAGTCTCCAAAGGATCGCTCTTTGTTCAAGGCCATGAGATATTCCGCCACTTCCGCCCATTTTATCTGTAGTGAATAGGATAAACGCTCAACAATTTGTAGCGGATTATGTTAGCAATTTAATTCCGCGCCATGGTTAACCTGTGAAAGACTGATGCTGCAATTTCGCATCTGCTGCAGCAATAATTCTAATGTGGTTAGATCGCCCGACTGTATAAACGGTCCTGTATATAAATCCTTTGTGACGCTATGAATTATCTGATGTGGCTTACCATATTGTGAACAAAGAATTCTTACGGTTGTAGAGAAACAAGTTTCGCGGGGGAGCAAAACACAGTGTCGGATTGCCTCCTTAGGAGCGCCCCGACAATAATAGACAAGGTAACAGAGCCATTGATAGCTATCCGTTACCTGAGACTCTATATGACTGGAGAATGACCTGATAAAGGTGACAAATTTCGCTAGTGAACCATTAAAGGGCTCGATTTCAAATTTTGGCAAACTAAGTCACACGGCTGAACTTCTGAATAGAGATTCGGCGAAAGGCTGCGGTGGTCGACTATCGTCGTCTTTGCGCTTCATGGAATTCATCTTACCCTGATCAACATAGTGATCCTGTTCGCTTTCTTCCAAGCTAGTCGTTCTTTCCTAAGTCATGACTCTTCTTCTGTCATACACAACACGTTTTCCCATAGGTCATCATGGACCTTCAGAGCATCCTCTCTAATTCCCCGGGCCTGTCTGGATACCTGAGTTGATGAAAGTGGGGATGCATAGTAGGAAAACGAATAGAGAGAACATGAGGATCAAAATCACTAGGAAGTCCGTGTGGTTTAGTCACGTGAGTAGTGGATGCAAGTGGGTTTGGAAGGGTCAAGGAAGTGTTTTCCTCAAAGTTGGCTGCTGCTGAATTTTCGATTCGCTTGAAGATTTCTGCTTCGTTCGAATTTTCCGACATAATTCTCGTTGTTGCCATATTTTATCGTCCAACGATTACTCAGAAATTGTTGAGTATTGTAAATGACGATATACAAATAGCTCGAAATTGCAATCTATAATTGTTTCCAATCCCGTTAGTGTTACGCGCAAGAATTGTCAAAACGTTGCAATAACAATGTATTCGTATTGAACAATTTTCTTTAAATAGCGGTACTAAACAAATATACACAAATGAAAAAATGCCTCAACACTGAAAATCCGGGATTAGTTTCAATTTCAATTACGAGCGTCTATAAGCAGAAAATATGGCGCAGGTGCAATCAAGTAAAATACGAGCCAACAAATAGCGGGAAAGATTAAAACACAAATAAGAAAGGTGTTAAAAAGATGCAGACAATTTCTGGTAAAATATTTAAAAACATGAAATATGAATGTGTACAATTTGTTGGAAGCACAAAATAGGGAGTCCAGACAGGCCAAATAATTACGAAACCTAAATGTGAATATCACATTTACACAGCACGGCAATTCTTCATCTTCAAAAACTAGAAACCGAAATGTACTAGTTTTTAACCGAGCGTAGCCTTTCATCAGGGAATCAAAAAGTCGAAGAGATTTTAATCGCAGATGTATCAGCGATTTTATCCGGAAGGTAGGTCTGAGGCCTTCTACTCCCACAGGGCGAGTTCACCATGTTCCAAGATGTAAGATGGATAACCGCCCTAGACCAATCCTGGTAGAATTCAAATACCAGGTGGATCAGGATGCGTTACTGCCAAAACAACTCTAGACAAGTTGAATGTTCGGCCGGACAACCCTCCCTCTCATATTAGACAAAACTCTTCCGCTTCAAATAAGAGAAATGAAAATGCTATCCGTAAACCTGATGTAAATCGAAGCGCTAGTGAATCCGTTACAATCTTACTGAACAGCACATCGCCACGAGTCTTGCTCTCCGGATTAGACGACGTTGACGGGATTATCGCAAATGAAGATAGGTGCCTAGCAGATGTCCCTAGTTGTTTCTTCTTGATGGATGCGGCCTCAATCCTTAGACAACGGCCCGTAACATCCATGCAAGTGGCTGTTGAACCGCATACTCCTGCTTTAAGTAGCACGCAAAAAACGTGCAGCTCCCTCGGGTGCTTCAACCGAGGGCCAAGCAGGATTAGTTTCAGAAGCACGCAAAACCAGCGCCTCTGTGCTGTACGCTAATGTGTGCAGCATAAGGAATTAGTGGGCTGACCTCTCTCTTCATGTGGCTGAGTTGCACCCCAGGGTTATAGCGCTTTCTGATACCTGCTTATCCGTGCTTGATGATGTGCCAAGAAATATCAGCGAGCAGTATCTCGTTATCAGATGCGATAGTCCTGGCGATAGGAGAGGCGTTGGCGTTGCACTCCTCCTAGAGTATGGCTTGCACAATTGCTTGTGTCGAAGTCACACCCAGTGCAGCCCAGCAGCAGATTACACAGCTGCTTGAGACGCTCGATAGGTTGTTTTAATCAGCTCACAGCGTACTCATCTTAGGTGATTTCAACCTTCCACACATGAATTGGGCCGTCCCTGTAGGTTAAGTCACCAAGAAATATAAAACGGTTCTCGAATGGCTCCATCATCATGCGTTGCATCAGCATGTGAGTGATCCTATGAGGTTTCCTAATGGATGCACTCTATCCACTCTCGACTTGATAATGTCGTCCCAGCCCAATGCCGTTAGATTTTTAAAATACCTAACACACCTACTAAAGCAAAATTCATGCTTGAACCTGGGAGTGGTTCTCAATAAGTGGAAAAAAGCCATAATCGTACCAATACACTAGGGTGGTTGCAGGTCAACTCTTGGTAAATATAGACCTGTCAGCCTGACTAGCATCGTCTCGAAAGTATTTGAAAAACTGCTGCGTGACAAAATCTGTCCGTATCTTTGTCGGCATTCTCTACTGAGTGTAACTCAGCATGGATTTCTTAAGGGTAGTTCCTGCCGGACTAACCTTCTTTGTTTTCTCATTACTGTCACTAAAAGGATTGATGAAAGGAAGCCAGTCGAAGCCCTCTACCTAGACTTCAGCAAGGCTTTTGATTCCGTAAATCACCGCCTTCTAAAGATTAGGCTAGCAACAAAAGGCATACGGGGTAGTCTACTTGTTTGGATAAATGACTTCCTTACAGGTAGGACATTCCGAGTTAGGGTAGGATCTACGCTGTCGAATCAAACCGACGTGATCAGTGTTGTACCCCAAGGGTCGGTACTCGAACCTCTTCTATTCCTGATTTTCATCGATGATTTGTCCTCTGCATTGAAGTACAGATTTTCGAGGATGATGTGTAATTCATCGGATCAATGGATGAAGATATCTTGAACGGGTCATAAACTGGTCATACCAGTGGGACCTCCCACTGAAACTTGATAAGAGCCAACTCTTGTCAGCACTGGTTGATAAGATTTCAGTTCAAGTGTCAGGCAATTCTCTTACTGTTAGCGCCACACAGCGAGGTATGGATTTGTGAGTACTAGTTAGGACTGACTTCAAATGGGATGACCAATGGGCCGATGCAAGTCAATGTGCTCGCAACGTGATTTTTCAGCTGAGATCCGTGTTATCCAGTAGAAGACCCGATGTATTCCTGCCCATTTACAAGGCATTAGTTCGGCTGCACTTAGAATATTGTGTCCAGACGTGGTGCCCTTACAATAAGAAGGACATCGTTCGACTCGAAAGCGTACAGCTTCTCGCAACTTATATGATTGAGGGTCAGCAAGGGGAAACCTTACGCTGCACGCCTGGAGTCCCTAGATCTTTTATCCCTTACGCGCATCCGTTTGAAAGGTGACTTATTTGAAACCTCAAAGATATTGAAGGGGATAAGTAGTGTTATCATGAACGACTTCTTCGCCTTAAGACACGCGGACATTCACTCAAACTTGCTAAGGAGCTATGTAAACTAGACTGCCGGAAAAACGTTTTTAGCCTCGAGGTGGTAAATTTCTGTATCCAGCTTCCAGAGGAACATATATCCTGCAGTTCTGTCGAGAGTTCTAAAAGTGGTTTCGACCGCATCTGGGGTAAGCTTTTTCCTGAATTCTCCCCTAAATTTCTATGCAAGATTAGGTAGTCTACCATTTTTAGAGTTGTCTGGTAAGTAAGTAAATGCTAGAGTTCTGTTTTTTTAATACACAACTTTACTGTAACTGACCTCTCACCGTACTGGTGGAGAGAAATTTATCTTTATTTTTCCAGCATCACTTATAAAGAGGTTCTTCCTAAATACAAACCGGCTAATCCCTTGGCGTCGCGATCGTCGAGGATATCCAAATCACAATAGGAAAAACGCTTTGGTAATGGTGATTGCTTCTCTGCAGCTTTCCACCGGAAGAAATTCTGGACGCTCGATTGGCTCGTTAGCCACTTACTGTCCTGTGCAACTGAACTGGAAATAATAATTGGGCGATTGGACAGATCTGAACCACGCATTAACTGTTTTCCACACACATGTCCTCATTATGGGTGACTTCAACTTACCACGCCTATTCTGTGACCCATATCCTAGCAACCATTTATCTAATGAACTACTGGACTTAATAAACACTCATCCACTTTTCAACCACTCCACGCTTCCAACACGTTTTCACTCGCAGCATTCGCCCTCACTGCTAGACTTGATTTTGACCAATGACGAATTAATGATTGAATATATCAAACGGGAACCCCCACTTGGGCGCAGTGATCATGTCTTCCTCCACTTCGACCTAGTTTACTGGGCTGATAAGGTAAATGCACGCTCTGTTTATTCATGTAAACGAACAAACTACGCGTCTCTCAACACTATCATTGATGAACAAGATTGGATTATAAACTCATCAACTTCGGCGAAAGATGCCCGGCTTCATTTTTCGACCCGCTTACGGCATCTGCAAAGCTTATGCACCGTTACCAAAGAAGTTTCTATCAAAAGTCGAGGTTTTACTCCAATTCGTAGTCGCACTCGAAAATGAATGCGGGAAAGAAATATTGAATGGGCTACTTATCTCAGTATGCCAATTCCTGCGAACTAGAGCGCTATCGGAAGCTTCGTAATAAAGTCAATTCGCTATTTCGCGATGACAAACTCGCTCACCACTACAGACTAACGAGCTCTTTTGCCATCAATCCCAAACGGTTATTTAGTTACGTGAACCGCTTGAGGTATGTTAAACCTGGAGTTACGATCCTTGAGACTCCACAAGGCTTGACCCAGGATGCTGCAGCTGCGGCCGAAGCTCTGAGAGCTCATTTTGCTCAATTTTTCAATCTTCTTGGGGCAACATCACGATTCCTGTAAATTCATCCTCATCCCATTCCACTTTATCCGACATCGATTTTACACCCACAGTTATATATCGTGAACTAAAAAACTAACGGCCCACCAGTTCCGCTGGACCAGACGGTTTCCATCCCCGAACCCTACGCGAATGTGCCTCCTCTCTCTGTTATCCCCTGGCTAATCTTTTCACGCACCTTTTTGCTAACGGCTGTGTCCCACTTGACTGGAAGTGTGGATCTATCTCTCCCATCTATAAAAGCGGCTCTCGGTCTCTCGTGTCTAATTACCGACCGATAACATTACTCTCTGTTATATCGAAACTTATGGAATCTATTATCAGTGACTCTCTGATCCAGTTCATTGAAGGACTACACCTTCTGTCTGATTCGCAACACGGTTTCCGTCCCCAGAGATCATGTGTGACGAACCTGATGCTCGCACGTGACCACTGGACATCCGAAGTCGACAAAGGACGTGAGATTCACCTAGTATACTTAGATTTCTCGAAAGCTTTCGACAGAGTCAACCATCGAATCTTGCTCCGCAAATTATGTTCTCTAGGGATTGCAGGTCAGTTGCTTCAGTGGCTTGAGAGTTATTCATCAGATCGCCGCGCATGCGTCCGCGTCAATGGATGCGTTTCTTCAAGTTTCAGCATTTCCAGCGGTGTCCCTCAAGGCTCTGTACTCGGGCCAACCCTATTCCTATCCTTCATTGATGATGTCGTTCAAGCCGTTGATTCTCACACGCTCATGTATGCTGACGACATGAAACTCTGAGAGTCATCACATGTCAACACGACATCGATCAACTACAGGACGACCTCAATTCGCTTTATGTGTGGTCACTCGAAAATTGCTTACCGTTCAATACAGAGAAATGCCGCGTCCTTTCAACGCGTACAAACTCTAGCCCAAGCTATTACCTGGGATTACACCCAATTGAGACGACTTCCTCAGAAAGGGACTTAGGCATTATCGTGCAGTCCAACATGTCAGTCTCGGCGACGTGCCTGAGAGCAGCCAATAAAGCAAACGCCATGCTTGGTCTTCTCAAACGTGTTTTTCGCAGATTTGAACCTCAATGTTTGTCGCTTTTGCTCAAAACATTCATCCGTCCACATCTCGAATACGCCGTTCAAGTTTGGTGCCCGTGGTTACTGAAGGACCAAAGACTTCTTGAGGCTCCCCAGCGACGCGCCACAAAACTTGTCAGAGGTCTGGCCTCGTATGCCTTATCCTGAACGTCTTCGCTCCCTCAATCTCTTTTCAGTGAAATACAGAAGGCTCCGTGGTGACCTCATTCTCACCTACCAAATCCTCTCATCCACTGATCACCCTTGTAAACACATTCTCGTCCTTAATCGTGAAACTTCACATCTTCGTGGCCATTCACTCAAACTTTCATATCAACACTCACGCCTCAACTGTCGCAGGCATTTCTTTTCCCTCCGGATATGTACTCACTGGAATAGTCTACCCCAGGAAGTCGTATCCGCAACATCCGTAGAGGTTTTTAAACGGAGTCTGGACGCTCATTTAAATGATCTCCACAACAACATACCTTGAGGCCTTGTCTGTCCGATTGCTGTTGTTCTCGGATCAGCACTGATCCACTACACCGCATCGCGTACTAGCTTCATTTTTTTCAGGTACGTTGTCCTCCTTGCCTTACTACTCCGTTCATTCCCTTCCTAACCACCTGTCAGTTTTACTTGTTTCCAGGTCTAACGCCACCCCGATGCCTCCGTATTCTCCTGCTACCGCCTCGCAATATAAGGAAGGCGCAATTCCAAAGCGAGTGTGGCCCGCTATAAGGCCTCCCCGTCCCCAAACAGATGACACTTACTATTTTATTTCCACAACACTGTACATACCAACCTGTGGTTATTTTTAAGCTATGCTTTTACACCACAATAAATCATTGAACCATTGAACCTGCCACATGCGATTTCATGAAGAAGAAGAAGTAATGTTGTTCCCGTCCATTTGTCCCACACTCTTTAGGACGTCCACTTTTCGACCAAGTGCATGGTCTATTCCACCATAGCATTCGCTCTACATGAAACATGATCAGTACACGCTGTTTGGTCGAAGATAAATCAGAGTCAATTCATGCCTCAATTTCCAAAATAAACAATGATCGTTTCGTCATCTTCCAACGCTCTAGGGGTGAGTACTGTAGCATCATTGATTTTAATTTCTATTTGGACTATTTTGGATTCTAATTTTTGTATTCTCTTCCATGTACACAAATCATGTTTGTGTGTGATTACTGTGCCAAGAACATATAATATACTTTGAATTTCCCGCACTTCTTCTCCGTGCGTGATGTGATTTTTTGTTTGTGGAAATTTTCATCGGTGCGGATAATATAAACCGCAATCTCCTTCATCATTGTAGACGAGAAATGCCTTTACAATGACAGGTTTACAAAAAGAATATATTCGTTTGTGTGTGGTACGTTTTTAGTGAACTGCTTCCACTTTGCAACTTCGTATTTTGTACATATATTTTTTGGCCTTGTATAGTTATTCGTTTTTTGGCCATGTATACTTCATCTGTATCAATGCTTAAACAATACACTTTTTGGCGGGTGGCAGGTGCTTTTTCCGAAGCATTACCCTTAAGACTAAATCCCTCCATATTTATGATTAAAAACACACAAAAATATTCGAAAAACATTTTGAAAAACAAAAAGGGTTTTGTTTTCATTTTTCGTATTTGTGGAAATAAACTGCTGTCCATCGTCTTTTCATTCGATTAGACATGCAACATGCATAACTCTCTCACCTTTCAGTGATGAGACCTCTCCCATCTTCCATTCACAGTTACACACGCCTGTGTTACTTACGAATCAATCCTGGTAGTGGCGGGTGTTTTCAAGCACACTTCCGAAAGAATCTGGGCACTCGTTTCGACTTGGTAGAATATCGCTCTGTGATACTGATACTGATACTGATACAATTTCAAACTCGGATTTTGTCTTCTCCCGTGGTTGCGAACTCTGTGTGCGCCGCTCTGTGCTGGAACTGTGATTAACGGATTCTCCAACATTTTAGCGCTTTCTGCACCTTGGATTCCATTTCTTGGATTTTCCTGTGTGGATTACCTTGCGACCGATGGACGTTACGAATCTTTCATTGGACATTTTCTCCTCTAGTCTTTTAGTTAGTTCTTTCCATTTTTGCCTTATTGTGTGTAGTGCTAGACTATTTTTCTTTAGTACATTACGTAATTGGTGAGCCCGACAAAGTGCAATTTTTGCATTTACGATAACTTTGTATTTTGTGCATCTTGTTTTGTTTTGGAATACTCACTTAACTCCCCACCATGAGCGATTCCTCTCTAAGTAAAGATCCTACAATCACAGTATATTTCGTGCTCATTACCGGACTTTGGTGCATCTAATTCACGTTTATAGTTTGGTCAAATCGAAGCCACTTTTCGTATATATAACATCATTTATCAGGCTATTATGTTTTCTCACGTGGTGCGCCTACTCCCACTCGAGGTAGCCAAAGAAGTCAGTGACTTCATTCATGGCATGCCCGAGGATGATCCATACGTAAATTTGAAATCCGCACTGATAGAACGAGTTGGTATCTCAGAGCAACGAATGCTCGACACCCTATTCTCGCAGATGCAGCTTGGCGATAAAAAAAACCCTCTCGATTACTTCCCATCTGACACGAACCAAGTTCTAGCGGGTTTGAATACCTAGACGAGCTAGCGCAAGCAGCGGATAAGATGATTGAAGCTGAAATGACCGACCAAATTACGGAAGTTTCTGCACACAGCACCCCTCAATGTTCTTGTACAGAGTTGAAAGAACAAGTAGCCCAATTGACGCTCGTGATAAATTCACTTTTATCGAAATCTTGCAACCGACCTCGCCCAAGAACTAACTCTAGATCTCCGAGACATCCACGCATGTGTTGGTATAACGAACGATATTGGGATAAAGCCTCAAAATGCATCTTTCCGTGTTCAAAAACCGTCAAAATCACGGCCAGTCAGTAACGGCGACAACTGTAGCTGACCCACCAAACCCGAGTCGCCTATTCTATGTTACAGACAAATTGAGTGGCCTGCGTTTCCTAGTCGATACTCGCGCTGAAATAAGCGTCATTACTCCATCATCCAGCACCTCAAAACCGTCTTCCTACACTCTTCAGGCGACAAATGGCTCTCGTATTAATACTTACGGCCAACGCCTTCTGACCCTCAATTAAGGATTAGGACGCAGTTTTCTCTGGGTGTTTCTCATCGCGAAGGTTAATTGAACAATAATTGGTATCGACATTCTGTCTTGCTTCGGTGTAACTGTCGAAGTAAAACAGCGGAGATTGGTAGATACGACAACCTCTTTACAGGTGTCAGGTATCACTACTAAAGCCATTTCCTCTGACATCAAAGCTGTCACTCCACAAACTTCGACTTTAGTGCAATACTGCATGAATTCCCATCCGTCATGCAGCCCCCACGCCCGACAGACAACGTGACCCACTCCGTGAAACATCAAATTGTCACTAGCGGACCACCAGTCTCCTTTAGACCTAGGCGACTTCACCCGTTTAAACTCAAGATCGCAAGAGCCGAATTTGAGCACATGCTAGAGCTTGGGATCATCCGTCCCTCCTGCAGCTCCTGGTCGTCACCACTTCATATGGTCCCCAAAAGACCTCAGATGACTGGAGGCCAAGTGGCGACTATCTCATTCTTAACAATTGAACGGTCTCAGACAGATATTCAGTGCCACATATTTACGATTTTTCTTTGAATCTTTGTGCCACAACGATCCTTACTAAGCTTGATCTCGTTCGTGCTTATTATCACATCCCGGTAGCCGAGGAAGACACTATTAGATATAATTCAGGAAATCAAGATAAATCAGCGGAATTACCTAAATCCTGTACGAAAGTAAGAAGTAACTTCTACCTAAATGAATACGCTAAACTCTGGAATATTCTCCCGAAAAACATAAGACATTGTACCTCACTATGTGATTTTGAATCACATCTGAATTCCTTTCTAACAGTTGAAAAATCAATGAAACTTCTCAACTTAGATGTCTCATCAGACGAAATATACAATCATAGCATTGCTGTATATTAACAGTGATATCAGTTTTCAACTTTCAGAATGAACATTTACTCGGTCCCTTAGTATTTATATTCCAGATTACCTCTTGTATTGTCTGTGACGTCACAGCAACAATGGAGCCAAATACTCCAGAATCAAATTCAATTCAAACAAAAGACGACCAAAATGTCGTCCAAACTTTCTGTGACAATCAAAAATGACACTCAAAATAGCGTCCAAATTCAAGCAAAATACTGAAGCCCAAAATGGCAACCAAATTTCGCAACAATCACCGACAATGGCAGAAACAATAAATTAAAACAAACATTTCCCGAAGGCGTGTACAGAAAAGATTTACAATAAAAGAAATAATTACAAAAAGAAAAGTTTAATATCAAAATACTGTGGGAAAATTAAACACAGGCAAAATTTATTACACAAAATTCAGGTTTTGTAACTAGGTTCAAAATAAAAGGAATGTTGAAGGGAAAGGAAGAATTTCAAACTACTTTGAACCTTACACCTCCGACCAAATTCTTTCTAGGGCTCAACTGTACAACGATTGTTCGACGAATACCCTAACGAATTCAGAGCAGCAAATGACTTTATTTAGTGGCGAGTCACTTCCGCCACATTACATCACCATCCTTGGATATAAGTAGCTTTTTATAGAGGATGCGGTTGCAAGCCGCAGACTCACCACATCCTCCGGTGATGCTTCTTGCCTTATAAAGAAGAGTTGTCCTGATCCTTACCCAAGTCACCCACCTCTTGGGACCCTTATAACAAACATACTTTCCGAACATCACGCCGGATCACGTCATCCCTTGTTCGTATGCTGACCGTTCGTACCAAACCATCATCACTCACTTCCGCTGTCTCAATAATACCAAGCGGCCACGACATTTTCGACAATTCTTCGAACACAACCAATACTACATCACCGGGAATCAAATTGTGACGTGTGTTGATCCATCGTTGTCGTTCTTGTGTTTGTGCGGTGAGAACACTTACATGATTAACAACTGTCGAACAATCGATTGGTCCCTGTAGCACCCATCCAAGTAACGTCTTGGTAGCGAATGGATTCTTTCGACCACTTACACGTTGTTCAAGCACCCAATGCGCTTCCGGTTCGTTACAGCAAATAAGCAAAGTTATTTCTCCCCCCCGTATTCTCTGAAAACTTCAGATCTTTCAAATGTGCATACCTCGTGCTGATCATATTTGGAGATTTCAGCACTGCTTCAGGTAACTTTGAAACCGTGTAAGCTTCGGCAACATGAATTTTTTCATCACTGTCTACCGAATGCACATCGAAACTTAACAACGAACTTTTCAACTTTCGATGTAGACCATGTGTTGCTATCGACACATAAACTGGCGCACTAGGCATACAAAATTTCTCAACAAAACTCTGCTAGATCAAAGTTGTATCAGAGCCATTATCAAGTAAAGCCACGGCTGGAACAAGTCCAACTGGCGTGTCAATGTTCACTGTCAGGTAGCCTAAGCTTACTGCTGTACTGAGAGCAGTAACACTGCAGTTCATACTTTTCAGTTGCTCATTAGGACGATCATAATGTAGCGAAGAATGGTGTCGTCTATTACAACCTTCAACGGAACAAGTATTCGTAATCTTGCAATCGAATGCCCTGTGAGACCGGCATAAGCAAACGTAACATATTCCATGCTGCTTAGCCATATTCCATCTGGTTTTTACGTCAGCCTCCTGATAAACAGGACAATCTTCTATCTTATGAGGTCCTCTACATTGAAAACATTCAACCAGCATTGGCCTCGGTTCCCTCGTAGTCATAAACACCCTTCTTCCATCTGGCATTCTTGGTTTCTCTGATGGCTTCGAAGAGACAGATGTTTTATCTATTAGCATGCCAAATCTGCTCCTGGCAATTCTTGCTCTCCGAGATACGAGCTCGGTCAGACTGGCAAAATCAACTTCTGACCCGTCAGCAAGCATTGTATCCGCTGCGTCAGCCCACTGCTGTTGTAACGCAACAGGGAAGCATTTCACTAATCCTTCCAAAGTTGTGACTGAATTCAAATCAGCGTCACACTTCATTTGCTTTAATGTGATTTGGAAATTTTCCATTTTTATGGCCAAATCAGACAAACCATCGACTTTGTTGGAAAGTCTTCTAGCTTCATCAAACAACTCCTCTAATTTTAACCTGGCAATCACATGTGGTAGTCAAAACAAATCTTTCAAAATCATCTTTGCCCGCGTATAACCCTCAGTGGGTTGTAGCATGACGCATGCATCAATTGCTTTTCGAGCCTTGCCCCGACAATAATACATTAAATACAACAGTCGCTGGCCTGGATCCATAAGCCTCGACTCAATGTAACATTCAAACTGTTTCAGGAACTTCCAATTGTCTATCGGATTACCGTCGAAGTAGGATAATTCTACTTTAGGCAATCCCATACTCATGTTCATCGCTGGTTGCAAATAGCTTACCGCCAAGTCACACCCTTCAGTTTTGCTACTTGTACCGGCGATCAAGTTCACTTTTTTAGCGACTCTTCGTCGTTCCTTTGTCAAGCGCTCTATCGTTGATCCAACAGCATCTAAATCGCGCTTTAATTGTAACACTTGTTGAGAACTCGCAATGCTATCTCTATCATCATCGTTTTCCTCAGAAGCTATCTTAGAAGATATCTCAGGCATACTAGATGAAATATACAACAATGTTCCAAAACGACAAAAAATAAATTAAAAAGGGGGCGTCACCAAAGTTCTGAACAGGGATTGACTGTCAAATGTTCAATGTCACGACAATCGGGGAGTTCTTCGCCAATTTTGCTCAATATAGCTTCAATTGAACGAACCAAAATGCGTATTTTCTCCGGTTGAGACAAATACTGTACCAGTCAGAAGACAAGTTGTGATGCGAATCCAATTGAAACGATCCAACTTGAGCACAGAAACCGAATTGATGCAATTCACGAATTGAGTACTTCTCGCCAAGTTCGAGAAGAATCAAATTCCAAATTAAGTAGTATAGTGGATAGTATCTCCGCCTGTAACGCGGAAGGCCCGGGTTCGATTCCCGGCCGAGGAGCCATAAGTACTGTATTGTCTGTG